>JAJIYU010019911.1:0-10604 GCA_030144865.1 Tinospora cordifolia | reverse complement strand
GAGCCTACTTTTGGGCATGTATTTTGGAGCAATCAGAGGACTTTACGAATCAAAGCAAGTATAATGACTCTATCTAAGTTTCTGTGCATGGTTTATTTGTGTAACGACCCGAATTTTTATAACATGTTGAAATGACGTATGAGTGTACCATTATGTATTGTACACGTACATATATGTGTTCATGTATGTATAAATAATGTTTAAGTAAGGTATATATATATATGTATGTATACGAGGTTTATGAAGAAGAAATAAATAAACTTTTAAAAATACTAAATAAATATAAAATGTTTGGAATCATAATTTAAATGTTTATTACAATATTTATTAAAGAAATAAAATAAATCACGTGCTTCAAGTTGGGAAAAATCGAAAAACAAAAAGGTTACTTATGGGGGCCTTTTTGAACTGATTTCTAAAAAAAAGGAAAACTAGGGCAAAAATATCAAAAATTATTTAAAAAAAATATTATAAGTAAATATATGATTTAGGGTAAAAATGAGAATAATTTATATAAAGTATACGCATATGGAATTAATTTATATAAGGTATACGCATATGAAATTAATTTATATAAGGTAGGTATTTATGGAATTAAACTCAAGATAAAATTGGGAATAATTTATATAAAGTAGGTATTTATGGAATTAAAACCAAGGTAAAATTGGGAATAAGTTATATAAGGTTGGTATTTAAGGGATTAATTTTCTAAACTAGGGTAAAATTGAGATTATTTTGGATTATATAAAATCAAATCAACGGGGTCTTATCTCCATCTCGATTTTTTTTCTTCTTTCTTCGATTTCCACGTTCAGAAGATACAGAGACGGAAAAGAGAAGAAAAGAGGGGGAAATCCGATTTTTCACCGAATCTGACGCATTGGTAAGTCATTTTCTCTAATTCTAGTTACTAAAATGCTAATTAAGCCTTGTACTACAATCCTATTGGTACAATTTTTACTATGGATAGTGTTTTATACTCATACCCAAAAATTGAGTATTTTTCTACAGTGAGTAAGACTCAATAAAAGTTATACCAAAATACTCCTGTTGATAAGTAGATCGTAAATGTGTAGTTAGTTCTCATTTGTTTATACTGTATATTCTAAAATAAATACCCAAAGTTTTATAACCTTCAGATGGATTTTTGATGGTGTTAAACCCCAATAAAACCATGATTGAAACCCATAGGAGTGTAGATAATGAAAATACGTACTCATCGATACCAAATTCATAAATTTTGGATATCAATTAAAATTTTGGTCAGCGATTGACCCATAGGGTTATTTATTGAAAATGAAAATCTTAATAAAAATGTAGTTAAAAAACTTATTTTTGATATTTTCTGCTACAAAATTATTTTATATGGGCAACAAAAGTAATATCAAAGACTATTAAGTATGTTCAAGTTAATGCACACTAATAGGTGGAATTAAATGAATATTTTGAGTCAAATAAGAGCGATAAATACGTGAAAAATGATTTATAAAATAAATTCAAATGAGTTGAATTTGATTTGAGGTATGCAAAATGATTTGTGAGGACAGGAGTTGATTAGTGTTGTGGAACTAGACGATTATTGGATATTAAGAACTGGTTGGACAGTAATTGGTAAGTTATCTTTACTGGTGATATTATATCTGACATTGATATTAACCTAAATTGTTGCTTTTTATTAAATAGAATGTTGTATATTGCATTTCATACGTATTTGAATTTCATGAAATGATTTTGATGCATTGTAGCATGTCAATGACGTATCTAAGTAGGTTATTGACATGACAACATTTCTATTGGCCATAGTCTCTGGGAACAGACTCACAGGATTGACCATTGTGGTAATCTTGGTTGGTGCATTCCTGACATGAGATGAATGAGATAAAAATGAGTAGATAATTGGATAACTAGAGGCCCGGTGCACTCCTCATTTGCGCGGTGAGGAACAGATTCGTTCTGTTATCTGGAAGGAGGGAGACGACTCATGTTTTAAAAGAGTGCATGTTATTGAAATCAAATGCATGTTTACACATTAAATTACGCATGTATGTTATGTTTACTTCATTTCGCGAATGATTTGAATTCGTTTTACTTCGCATGTTTTTATACATATGATGGTTGTATAATACCATAAGTTGGATTATTCACTGAGCTTGTTGTTTGCTCACTCCACTCTCAATCATTTTCTCCAGGTTCGGACATGAAAGGTAAAGGCAAGATGATGTGAAATGGTTATTGGGTTTTTTTTAAGTTAATAGTATGTGAGAAGTGTAAACATTAGTTAGATTATTATTTTGAAAAATGGATATAAATGTGTTGTCATTTGAATGTATTATTAAGAAATGATGGATTTTGTGGATGTATGGTTATGTGGATGAAAGAAAATATGTGGTTTTGTATATGATTGCGACTATCAGGTGTTTTGAAATTTGTGAAATGTTATATTTTTAGAGGAGACTCTGTCAAAATTTTTAGAAATAACTGGGTGATTTGGCTAGAAAGGCTTACCGGATTTTCGGACATGTCAGAGTTCTGACATGTTTAGGAATTCTATGCTGGTCGTGATGTCACCTGCGAAGGGGTCGCGATAATTTGTGTAGAATTTGGGGTATTAGGATGCCAAAAGAACAAGAGTTGGAAGAAACATGTATAGAAAAGTCGACTTTTCATAATAGATACTGCAATATTGTTTACAGATACTGTAGTACGTATTGCGACAGGCTCATGTATACTATGGTACTATTCACAGTTGCAGTACTATTCATAATCACTATTCACGACCACTGTTTACAAGTACTGTTCATGACCCTAGTTTAGGACTATTGTTCACAGGTGTGATACTGTACATGGGTACTGTTTATGAACAATTATTAAATTATATTTTGAAAATGTAGATTCCTAAAACTAATAGTGTCAATCTTTAAAGGTTGAAGACTCGACACAAGATGAAATAATAATACAAAGATTCAAGAGAGTCAACCATCAAGGTGGAAATGAATACTCATACTCTTTAGTATTATTTTAGTTCTAAATATGAAACATGATTGATTGTCTATTTTTACTAAATGTTTAAAAGCATGTTAGAGACATGTTTCACAATTGTTGGGATGATTTCTTGTCTTTAAGGCCTTGTTTGGTAGGTGTGATTGGAATGAGATAGGATAATTTTTTATCCTATCCCATGTTTGGTGCTACATAGGATAAGTTAAAAATTAATCTGGGCCCACATCATTAATCTCATATTAGTGGAATAACTCAATCCCACCATTTTTTGTGGGATTGAGTTATCCTGCCAAAAAAATATTTTTTTTACTTTTATTTTTGTATAAAAAAAATATTTTTTAAAAATTTTTATATCTCATCCTATCTCATTCTATCCCATCCTATCCCACCAAAATAATCTCATCCTATCCTATGCACCAAACAGGGCCTTATAGTATTGAATAACATGTTGTGCGATTCATGAATGTCAAATATTGTTTAGAAGATATGTTATACGTGCCTTGTGAAACTTATTAAATATGTTGTTTATTTATGGAATGATGAGACTGTAAGTATGCTAGTGGTCTATAAATAAAGTTGATTGAACTAGCACGGTGATGTTGACATTGTGACAATAGTTTTGTGTCTTCGTGGGTGTTTCCAACCCAATGCAGTTCTTAATGCTAATGTAGCAGTAGTAAGATGAGATTGATATTCGAGTTAAGACTTCATTCCTAAGATAAGGTCATGAATAGATAATTGGCCTGTGGGCATTATTTTTGATATTTTGGGCCTAATGGAGAATACTTAGGAAAGTCCTTTCGGTCTTAACGTCAACTCAAAACAATTGAACTGCTAAATCACAAAATGTTTGATAAGTGTTTGTATTTTTTGTATTTTGACTCTAATAATGCTTGAGATGTATTGTGTATTAACTAAGCCCTTGAGCTCACCCCACTACTCTTTTTTAGATAACCATTGAAGATACTTGTATTGACAAGTAATGTGGAAACAATCATCAATATTATTATACTTCACAATTATAAGGACGTTGTAGGAAATTAATTTTATTTTCTATTTTTCTGTTATAGGGCATGTGACCTACCATATTTAGTTCTTTTTATCAGTTGGAGGTCGGTCGTTGGGCCAGATATTAGTTGTTAAAACTCAGCTATGGGGCCTACAAATTTGTTCTTAATTTCGATATTAAACTAAAGTTTTTTTAGTTATTATATGCTCCAAAGGTTATTGTTAATATGATTTTAAGCCAGTTAATTTATGCACTTTTTGTATTTTGGGATATGGTCTGATGCAAACAGGAGATGAGATGATTGATGTGAGAAAAAGTAATATCCTGGTTACAGAATAAAAAGGAGGAGTGACTGCATATGAATGTAATTACGTCTCAAGCTGCGAGATAAATGCATCGCCTATGACGAATTTGAAAGGTTTGGGAGTCAGGGTATTACAAAGCTAGTATCAGAGCTCAGTCAATAGATGTATTGGGTAGAGTTAGAAAGAGTTAACTCATTAGATAAGACTTGTACTTCGAGTGCCCCACCTTCTATTTTGAAATTCAAAATCATTTTGAAAGGCTATTTTTCAAAAGAGATATATGTTTTCAAATGTTTTGTTTGGATACAAAGATTACGAGTTGAGCTAATAGTAGGTAACCCTTGTCCCGAGTAAAGTTAAACACTGAAAAGGAGATGGGTTATTTCTTTTTAAAAGGTCGATTGCTAAGTAGACTTTGGTCTCGCTAGCTGATTGGAGGTTGTCCCACTAGCTTATACAAGTAGTCGAAGTTGAAGAAAACATGATCATTTTCTATTAAAAAACTAGGAGGTGGTATTTACAAGCAAAGAAACTCACTAGAATACTAAGATGGAACTAAAAGTGGTAGTAGAAAAGGGATATGGGTTATTGGTTTGATGGAATGACCTTTCAGCCAAGAGATGAAACTCTGTGTTTTTTTTTTAAAGACCATGGGTAGAAATTTAGGTGTTGCAAGGGTGGCACAGTGAATCATAAATAAAAATTTTCAAGACATAGATTAAAGATTGAAAAGGCGTGAAACAAATCACTTGTTTAGTTAAGACATAAGATCGAGGGACCATGTATCTTTAGTTTCTACATGGGATGTGACATGTAGGAATTCAGGGGTATGGAGGAATCCTGGACTCGAAGAATGATGGACTATGTTTAGTGAATGATCGATGACTCTAGAAGAGCTTGTTCTCTATGCTTGGTTGGTATGAGATGATTAAGTATATTGGGGCTTGAGAGACCTTAGTCGTCAAGACCTTTATAAAGTATTTGGGTGTAGTAAGATCTTTGGGTAGAAGTCTGTGTCAATGGACAAGAGTGATATGAGACGCTCGAACTCAGGGACATGATAAAAGTTTGGACTTTTGCTATGCTAGTATGAAATTGTATGATTGAATAACTGTTTGAATATATGCTACCTTCATAAATATGTATATCACTTGTTTTGTGATCATGAAACCAAAACTCCATACCCAACAATATTAGAAGACTTTGAAAATCCTTAAACAGAACTTTGAAACATGAACTTATAGGTCACTGCAAAAATTGATAACATAGAGATATGAATCTAGAGTCATGATAACTCAAATGAAAACATGAGAAAATTGACAAATGATCTGAGAAAGATAGCTATTATCACAGGTCTAGAAAAACATTTTGCATCCCGAAGATAAGGAAAAATAGGTTTTGCATACACCCAAATTAAATTGAATTGAGAATACGATTCTTCGTTATGATACCTTATTTGATACTAAAATGACTTTTAACTTGTAGATAATGGCAAGAACCACCAAAAACGCGATGAGGGCTGAAAATATTGATGAATTTGGTCAAAGGGATCAGAGGGCACTGGTGGCAATAGCAGCCCTAGTTGAAACGATGCTATCACTAAAAGTGGTGACCAAGAGATCTCGACAAGTGTTCAAGCAAGTTGTGAGGGCACTGCCACAGGTGGTGCCACAGCCGCAGATACAATTACAACATTAAGAATAGATTATGAGGCCGTCGCCAGTGCCCATGCCTAAGGTTTTGGTCTTTCAGAGGGCACAAGATGACATTGAGGATAAGGAACAAAAGACAATGCTGTTGGAGTTACAAAAACTTTACCCAGCTTGATGGCACGTCTGACAACATAATAGCCGATCATTGGTACCAGGAACTTGAGGAGCATCTAGATGCATTAGGAGCAGTGAGTCCTAGTAGAGTTGCGCTGGCTACCCATCATTTTAAGGGACCAGCTAGGAGTTGGTGGAGTATGCTAAAGGCATATCCGAACACCAATGTCTGATAGATAAATTGGAAAGAATTTAAGGAGATATTTTATGATAAATTCTTCCTAGAGGCTACATTGATGAAGATGCAGTCTGATTTCATGAGGTTAACCCAGAGGGACTTGACGGTAGTCGAATAAGAGATTAAATTTATTAAATTGGCCAAATTTCACCTGAGCTGATCAGGGAGGAAAAAGATGAAGACCAACTGATTTGCACATGGTCTGAAGATCGAAATCGAAAGAGTGATAATGCAAATGGGCCTCAAGACATACAGAGGCGTCGTGGAAAAAACATTGATATTGGAGCAAGAACTCAACTTTGAACAAAAGTTGAAGAACAAAAACAAGAGGTCGAACAACAGCAAAGAGTTCCAAGGGAACTAAAAGAAATAAAACAAGAATCAACCACAGGGGCAACATAACAATAAGCGAGTAGACAAACAGGTGACTTGAAGGGAAGAAGCTTACTACAATTGTTGTATAACAACGGTCAGGGTGGTCGTGTTCACCTGCAACCACAACAGCAGCAACCCCAACCACAACAACAGCTACAGACCAAACAGAATTAGGCCCGAGTGTTTGCTATAGAGGGTGGACAGGTAGACTGTAACACCCAAACTTTTTGGCCGGACCTCCGTTCACGTGTCATCTCACGTGGGGATCGTCGTTCGATAATAAATTGGAATGCTACTTAATTATTTCTTAGTTTCGCAAATAATTTATTTTTCAAAATAAGATAAAATTAGAAATACGAATAAAATATGCAGCGGAACAAAAATTTTGTTCAAAAACTTCGGCTAGCCTTAGTACTATAGTCAAAAGAGTTTTCATTTGTACATTGACAAAACGTTCAGTTACATATCGTGAGTAAAACAAAAAGAAACAACAACATACTGATTAAGCTTACATATTATAGCAAAAAAAAGAAAAAGTATTACCCACTACTTCGAAAACAAGACAAAATTAGTGAACATGACGTTCGATCAAACTTCGTCTCGGTGGTTACCTGTAAAATAAATATTGGGTGAGCTCGAAAGCCCAGTGGATCATCTCTACACATCACAAGCATTATACAAACCAAAACTCAAAACATTCAAACACTTACACACATTATGCGTTTCAAACAATTATTTGTTTCAGTTGTAGTCTACGACCAGAAGATGGTTGAGATGCCTCTCGATATTTCCTGTGATATCGTCTAATCCTAGAAAGTCTCAAGAAACTATCTAAAATCAGTCAAGTCCTTAGCATCACAGTCTAAGAGAGGGTACTTCCTGCAGCCTCGTACTAACTCCCAAAGACTACTAGCTGTAATTAACAGCTACGGTTGGGAATACCTACGATCCGCCTTGTGGCACGTCGGTCTCAAACAGTGACATATAGGAGATATCACCTCAACCCGTCTCGGGCTCGTCGATCGCACTGGTACGTGGTTTCTTAATGATCCTTTCATCTTATTTTAATTTTTGTAACAGACACACACTCTAATCTAGCACACACATAACATTTATCGACTAAGGAAATTTAAAACTGCAATTAACAGAAATAAATGAAGAAATCTTTAGAATTACATGTAATGGAAATTTAATAACAAGTCATCCATTCATCGCATACTCAAGACAACCAAATTCAAGTCATTTCATAACATGATTTATTTTAACCTATCAGATTGATGTTTTGAATTCAAATTCGCATAATACGAATGAGAGAGAGAATCACGCCCACCTGAACTCTTGAGAGATTTCCTACCCCTTCGTCGCTAGCAATCGTCCTAGAGATTTTTATCTGCAAAATAATTGTAGTGTAATGATTTCTCAATCAATATTTCTTATTAATTTCCTTACTAATAATTTTCATGAGGAATTAAACAATTTTAAGGATCTTTTTGTGTCATTACTAAATTAAATGTTCTTTAATTTCTCTTTCTTTTTATTATAGTCAAATTATTCACAGAATAATTACGAACAAAATAAGACTTCTATTCATTAAGTCTTTAGTCTTGTTAGGAGTTGATAATTTTAATTTTTCACTATTCTTAGAATTTTACTACAATTATTTATAGCACTAGTTCAAATAATTATTCACTTGTTCTCCTACTTTGAATGATTTAGTATTTGCATAGATGATTTCTAATTCTTCTTAATTACTTAATTTAAAGATCTAAGTTATTGGAAGTACATTAATAAATTTTTTTATTCCTCAATCTTAGCATTGTATAATTTCCTAATTCTAACTAATGCATATTAATTCCCTATACTATCTTATGATCTAAATCAAATTACATTAATAAATCCTATTATACTTTGAGTATTGAACAAGCATGCTTAAAACCCATAATCCAAAAGTCCAAATAATTCTTCTTACCTCTTAATTCGGTCACCACCAGCTGATGAAGAAGACGCTACCACTCTCTGTTTCCTCTCTTCTCTGTCCACCATGTCTCCTACCACGTTCTTGTTTTCACCTCCTTCAATCTTGCAACGCCCGGATTTCAATTACACTAAACCAACAATAGTGCTTCAATTCAATCAAGCTGCTCCTCGTATCACCTCCTGCAACCACTCTGATCAGCCAATTAACTAACTCCACCGTCCTTGACTCAACTGAAATCAGAGAATTTAAAACAAACTACAACTTCACCGTGAATCCCAGAAATTTGACCGGAAATGTTGCTCTATTCTTTCATGATTCAATTCCAGATGCCATTCATTTTTAAACTAGAGAAACAAATTCCATTTCAGAATCATAACTCACCTTTTCTGTTTTTCTTCTTCATGGGATGGCTGCCACTTTGTTCAACTGGAATTCAGCAACTCTCCTCCTCCTGTCTACCGTGCGTTCAGCTACTCCAGCACCACCATCCTCTCCTCTGTTCTTGATTGCAGCAGTTGAGTTCCCTTGTCCAGCTCCAATACCTCCCTGCCGATCGTGCTCTATCTCAACTTCCAACTCAACTGTTCATTTTCAGCTCCCCTGCGTCATGCTCTGCTTCAATTTTCAATCCAGAATTCTGCTGTCAGTTTCCCTTCTCAAGTCACTGAACACCGTCCACCGTTCTTCATGTATAGTCCACTATTCGGTCACTCCCCTGTTCTTCTTCAGCCGTCTTCTTCTTCTTCTTCTTCAATCACTACAGCTGCTTTCTTCTTCTTCTTCAATCACCACAGCTCCATTCTTCTTCTTCTTCAATTTCTGCAACTCCTTTCGTGAACAATGACCAAACAACCAACTTCGTTTCCAACCCCGTTCCTCCGACCACCTTCTCTATTTATAGACGCAGTGACCGTTCTCGAAGCTCTCCAGCTCACCGCCCGTTTCCATTCGTGAAACTTCTCGATTGTCTCTCCACTGATTGCATTCGAAGGCGCCCAAAATTTCCAGCTGTAACGTTTGAAGACCTCCGAAATTTTTAAACCGCCAACATTAACTTTTATTTGAGTTTTATTGATTTTTTTATAGGTTTATTTCTTAAGATAACCAAGCTTATCTTGCATTTATTTAATTCCATTTTGTTTCATACAAATTTCATTTATTTATATATTGTTTCCTAATTTATTAATTTAGCATTTTGGAATCAATGAGCATCTAATTTGAATCTCTTCAAATTATCTAATTTTTTCAAAATGTATTTTATCTCTTTATCCTTGGCATATGTTCCATAATTTTTCAAAATTTATATTCTATTTTATTTTTCCTTTGTACATAGACTACGAAATTCGGGGTTGTTACACAGACCCAGTACCAATTGTCGAAGGTACGTTCCTATTATTTAATGTTGCTGTGAAAATATTATTTGATTCTAGTGCTACTAAGTTATTTGGGTTAGAATACTTAGCTAAAAGGTTACAATTAGTAACTTTTACATCGCCAAAATCATTTTATATATCCACTTCGATAGGAACTACAGTAGTTGCCCAAAAAACATGCACATATAAGTTAAGATTTGGAGACAAACTGATAAGCGTCGACCTTAGGGTATTACCTTTCCAAGGGTATGATGTGATATTGGGCATGGACTAGTTGACTCAACATCAGGCTCAGATCGATTGCCTAAGACGAAGAGTCACATTGACTCTACCATCTGGAGAGTTAGTAAAAGCCAATGGGGATATGCAGAGATTACCCTGGAGTCTTATGACAACCATATTATACTATCTAAAATAAAGCGATGACTTCAAACTATTACTGGAGGAAGGTATTGGATTTGGAGAACCTAAGAAGATTCTAGAGATACCTGTAGTACATGAATATATAGATGTGTTCCCAGATGATTTACCTGGACTACCATCACAAGAAAGGTAGAGTT
>JAJIYU010019910.1:0-10608 GCA_030144865.1 Tinospora cordifolia | reverse complement strand
TCTAGCCTAGGAGTTCTTGCCGCGCGTTGTGTTGTTTGGGGTGGGCGGGTGGTTTTGTTTGGGGGGGGGGGGGGGGGGGGTTGGTGGTTGATTCATCTTATATAAAATTTGAGAAAAATTTTATATGGGCATGCTTTAATTGATTTTTATTTTCTTCTTCTGCTTCTTTAATGAAAGATAAAATCAAATGAGGGAGTCTCCTTTTCTTTTGCTTTGTTCTTGAGGAGGGTGTTTGAGTTAGATGGCAGATTCTTTTTGTTCTTTTTTGGGATGAAGGAATCAAAGAATCTAGTCTTTAGATCTTTAAACAGACCTTTTCTACATGCATTAATCAATGCTTGCTTCAGCTATTCTTTATAACTTTACTACTTCATGAAGATTAAGGATAAACACCAAAGTTAAAATAACTCTACCAATAATAATGCCTCTCTCTCTCTCTTCTTCTGTCTTTTTTTTTTCTCAGAAAAGCATCCTCCCAAAGGAGTCAGCCTCAGTATTTCAATAAATCAATGAAAACTAAGGGCCTAAGGCTACAGAATTGAACATGTGTTGGACCAGATAGAGACCCATCAGAATTACGCCACTTTTTTTTGGGTGCTACATAGAAAATAAAGATAAACAGTTTTGCAAGATTCACACACTTAAATATAATTAAACATCAAGATCATTTCTAAGATGATGATTACATGTTATTATTCCGCATGTACTGTCATGGTTCGGTTCCTCCATTCACACGGAGATGTTAAGTTCATGACGTGAAAATAACATACGGGGGACCCCAAAACAGTTTCTGGTTTCCAAACTTTCTTCCAACATGAAAGCTACTCAAACAAGCTACTGCATATAAAGTCTCGAGATCAGCCACAAAGTCAAACAAGAATTATATTCCAAGGGAGAGGGCGAGTTGGAACTTTTAGTCTGTAAACCATTAATTAATGAAGCTGAAGAAAAAGTTTAATGGGCAAGAGTGGCAAACAATAAATCAGAAAAAGTTTGAGATAATCGGATCAATCGCCATATTTCTCGGGTTGCGTTCTTCAGTTTTTTGATGGGCAGAATCAAAATCCAATCATTGCTCTTCCAAATGCTGCCTTCCCAGCACCATACATTCACCTGGCCTGCAAAGGTTAACTCTTATAATATTCAAAAGATAAGATACAAGATATTGTTAAAGCAAAAGCCCAAATATAGCAACACAACCTAACCATATAGCAAGGTTCACAAATAAAAACACCACTAAAAATGCAGTACAGTTTGCAAAGTCAATTTACGTAACTTCTTAATGTACCGATCAGTCGAACATCTTTTTGGCACCTGATGAAAGAAATTGAGTGTGATTCTTTCTTCTTTTTTAGATGGAGAGTTCGATATGGAAGGAGGGGAAGTTCGGATACAGCATATTGTTAGATTTCCATCAGTAAATTTCTTTATTTATTCATTTTTTTAACCGAAGTTAGCAATACAAGAGATGAACTTGAGTTGGGCGTCAATAAATTTACATTATACGTCACATTTGATGCTATTCTGATGTTGTAGATGATCAGAAGTTATACAGTAACCAACAAAGACAAATGGGTAAAAGTCACTAGTTGGGGATGCTTGGGAGCCACCAATACTATGGCTCCAGACCCTTGTAGGATTGATGTTGGCTTCCACGGGGAAAAAAGGAGAAAGTAAGAAAAAGAAAAACGATAAACAAGTTTCTTTCATCAGAAGTATGTCTCACGTATACGTTTAGATGATATAAAAGAACCTGATAATCAGAAGGATTCATCAATATGCAGGCCATATGTTAAGGGAAAAAAAAAGGGCTACCCAAGGACTAAGATTATTTGAAGTACCTTTCTATTAAGCAAGCAGTTGAGCAAGCTGTACTTCCACCTGCTTTTTCTTGCTTTAAAATATTCCAAAACAAGTAAAGGAGATTCTAGGATGATGCTGAACAACGACTGGCATGAGTAGGGTAGTAGGAGAAGCTCCAGTGAATCAAAAGTAACACAAGAAATCCATCGAATCAAAAGTAAGAAGCAAAGGCAAAACCCATCAATTATTATTCTCCATGGGACCCAACGGGGGAGGTGATCTAACAAATCCAAAAGCATGGAAAGAAGATGAGAAGAGAAAATGGCCTCAGGAATCAAGAAAAGAGCAAAGAAGGGAGTGTGAGTCAGCATCCAACCAAAAATAATAATTCAAATATAGGATTGCAATTACATGGATGGTATAAAGCTACCTACCAAAAATGATGTAAGCAACATGTCATTCAAAATAATAGAGAGATCTAATGTTCATCCATGCATACTATAAGTGCATGTGAATGTCGTGCAAGCAGGATCAATCGAATCCCACCCTGAAAACAACATCATTCAATAATTTTTGGGGTCATTCTAAGAAATGAAAATGTTGCAATGCCACTCAAGAGAATGTCAGAATGAATTAACTTTCACCATAATTGGGATAAGCCCCATTTGCTAGTTTCTTTCATGTGTTGCAGTGTATATGCTTGGGCGTATCAATTGGATGGTCAGAATCAAAAGACAGTAAAGTAAAAGTCTCATCATTACCAAGGATACCTGATGAAAATGTCACTATAATAAAATCCATATGCAATGCAATTCCCATGCCCAAGTACGAAGACACCAGAAAAGATTCTGAGAAGCATAGAAATGCCCTGTAAGAACCATACTCTAGAAAATGATCCACCAGTTCATTGGCCCCTTAAATTTCATGCCTTTGGAGCATGCTTGGAGAGATAAAACTCGGATTCACCAAGATATCAAAAATTTCTCATGATAAAATACAAAATTCCTAAAATTAAGGGTGATACTCTTTTGTACATCGAAATTTAACCAAGTCAAATTGGTTGTCTTCTGAATGAAGTCTACCTACATACTATTAGACTAATATATTACACTTTTAGTGTATGGGTACTTAGTCAATTCTTACTTTGGATGTAAGGTTATATAAGTCAAGCTTTTTTTCATTAGAATGCATTCTTTTTAATAACTTTAATAAAGATTATTCGTTTCTATCATGGTATCAGAGAGGGTACGACGGTTTCATGCAATCGACACCTCTATTTGTTTGCTGATTGACGTGCCTCTGTTTGCTTCTTTCGTGAATCTGCTACGCTGTATCCCTTCTTCTTCATTATCATCACGTGCAAAGGCCATCGTTGCAGTTTCCTTGAGTTTTCTGCTCGCTGTTTTGGGATTCTGGGTTGTGTTTCGGCTATTGCTATTCGTGTTCACTCCTCTGTTTGGCTATTGCTGCTCGTCGTTGGTAACAGGCAGCAACGAATGCCCTAGTCGCTCACCGTTGTTGTTCGTCTGCTATTGTGATGTTGCGCTATTGCTCCTCTGTTCGTTGAATTGCACCACCCCTGTTTGTTGAATCGCACAACCCTGCACCACTGCATCTCTGCGCTACTTCTTCTCTCTTCATTACCTGTTCGCTATCTGCTTGCACGACCACAGCGCTGTGTTGCACCCATCTGCTTGTTCTTGTTGCTGTTCTGTTAGCTGTTTGCCAATCGTTGCTGCTGCAATTTCAATCGTTGTTGCTGCTGCAATTCGCCCCTCGTCTGTCCAGTGCTGCAACTGCTGGTTGCTCCATAATTTCTATTTCCTCCCCTGTTTGCATCGTGATTTTTTGTTTTAAACTGTGCTGCCTAGTGACCACTGTTCACTTGTTATCATTGTCCAACAATTGAGATTTGATTTTCTGTTTGGCAATTTGGATTTATTTATTTGTTACTTAAGGTGGAGTAGCACTATTTATTATTATGGTGGGTGAACGAGATGACTCTCTTCAATCTATTAGCGTTCGACTGGATGGTCAAAATTATTCTTATTAGAGTTATGTCATGAAGAATTTCTTGAAAGGCAAAAAGTTATGGGGTTGCATTAGTGGCTCTTATACTAAGCCTATGGATTGGACCAATGAAAAATACATAGAATTATTAGATATTTGGGATGCTAATAATTCTAAAATCATTACTTGGATCAATAACTTTATTGAGCAAACAATTGGCACTCAACTAGCAAAATTTGAGACTGCTCAAGATGCATGGGACTACTTAGCAACATTATATACCAAGTATAATTTTGCTAAACAATATCAACGGGAAGTTGATATTCGTGCTATTCGCCAAGGGATTATGAGTATACAAGAGTTTTATAACACTATGTCAAATCTTTGGGATCAACTAGCTCTTATCGAATTTAGTGAACTTCAAGCCTTTGCTCCATACATTTCTCCTAGAGAAGAACAACGTCTTGTTCAATTTTTAATGGCTCTTCAAGATGATTTTGAAGGTCTTCATGGTACAATATTGCATCGTAGTCCTCTTCCCTCAGTCGACTCTGTGGTTAATGAACTTTTAGCTGAGGAGATTAGATTGAAGTCTCAGGCAGGCAAAGGACTTCTTCCCATACTTGATCCTTCTGTTTTAGCAGTCCCACGTCGCTCTTTTACCCCCTCGCAAACCAAGCGGCATGTCAAGGTTGGTCCTGATGAATGTAGCTTTTGTAAACAAAAAGGTCATTGGAAATCTCAATGCCCTCAACTATTGCTCAAATCTTCCACTTAGCAACCACAATGTGGTTCGCAGTCTTTGCACATTAGCTCTTCTGGATCTAGTTCATCCTCACCTCCTTCTCCCAATTTTGCTACACTTGTTGAACAGTTTCAGAAGTTCCTTACAATTCAGCCTCATGCCATATCAACATCTTCATCTTTAGGTTTGTCCTCCTCTGAACCTGCAGGTATGTCATCATCTACACGGGTCTTTAATTCTGGTGCCTCTCATCATATGACATGTTATCCTTCTTCATTTATTTCCTTGTCTCATTCACCTAATTTATCTGTTATGACTGCTGATGGTACGCCTATGTCATCAACTGGTATTGGTCATGTTGTTACACCTCATCTATCTCTTTCTAATGTCTATTGCATTCCTAATCTCAAGTTGAATCTTATTTCTATTGGTCAACTATGTGATTCTGGATATTTTGTTCACTTTTCTCCTACTTCTTGCTTTGTGCAAGATCTTCATTCTTAGAAGCTGATTGGGACAGGCCGTTGGCATGGGGGATTATACACCTTGGAGTGGTTGAATGTTCTTGATATAGCTGCCTCTAGTTTTAATTTGTCTTCTTTTCGTTTGAGTTTTCATTCCTCTAACTTCTACTTATGGCATTCTCGGTTAGGTCATATTTCTACTTCTCGTTTGCAATTTTTGGCCTCTAAAGGCACTTTAGGCAACTTAAAAGTTTATGAAATTTCAAATTGTTGTGGTTTCAAATTGGCAAAATTCTCTGTCTTGCCATTTCCTCAAAGTACTTCAATATCTCTTGTACCTTTGATTTGATTCATTTTGATGTATGGGGTCCTGCCCCTGTTTCTACAAAGGAGGGATCTCGTTATTATGTATCTTTTATTGATGATTACACTCACTACTGTTGGGTTTTTCTTATGAAACGTCATTTTGATTTCTTTAATATTTATGCCACCTTTCGTGCTTTAGTAAAAACTCAACACTCAGCTACCATTAAATGCTTTCGTTTTGACTTGGGTGGGAAATACAATTGTACTGAGTTTTCTAACTTACTTGCTTCTAATGGAACTATACACCAGTCGTCTTGCACTGACACTCTCCAACAAAATGGTGTTGCTCAGAGAAAACATCGACACATTGTTGAAACAGCTCGCTCCCTTCTTCTTTCTGCTACTATCCCCAATGACTTTTGGGGTGAAACTGTCCTTATAGCTATTCATCTTATCAATAAAATTCCAACAGCTCAAACCTCTGGATTATTTCCTTTTGAGAAGTTATATGGATGTGTTCCCGACTACTCTTTCTTACGAGTATTTGGATGTGCCTGTTTTGTCCTACGTCCTCACAGTGAACGCAATAAGTTACCTTCTCGCTCAGCTCTTTGTATTTTTCTTGGTTATGGTGATGGTCAAAAAGGCTATCATTGTTTCGATCCTTCTACTAACAAATTATATGTTTCTCATCATGTCTTCTTTCTTGAACACATTCCTTTCTTCTCTGTTTCTTCTGCTGCTCCTAATGTCTCTAAATTTAACCTGATTAGAGTTGATCCATTTTCTGTTTATCCTATGGACATGCCCTCTGATGTACCATCCTCCTCTCCCGCAACTTCTTCTTCTTCATCTTGTCGGGATACTATATAGCATACGGATGTCGATGTTCCATCCTCTGTGGTTCCAGCCTCACCATCTTCAACTACTTTCGGTGCCTCTCCCCTTCCTATGGCCTCTTAATCATCTGAAGAGATAATTGCTCCTCGTGCATCTCGTTATCTTCCACATCTCCGTAAGTCCACTCAAATGCTAGACTTCTCTTATAATTTTTATTCTCAATCCTTTTTTGCTTTTTTTGTTTCTATTCATAATCTCTCTGAGCCCCTTTCCTATAAGGAGGTCGTACTTGATCCTTTATGGCAACAGGCTATAACTGAAGAACTCACTGTACTAGACAAGACAAAAACTTGGGATTTGGTTCCACTGCCACCTAGTAAAATCCTAGTTGGTTATCGTTGGGTTTATAAGATCAAGACCAAGTCTGATGGTTTCATTGATCGTTACAAAGCACAAGCAGTTGCTAAAGGTTTCACCCAACAATATGGGATGGACTATGAAGAAATTTTTGCTCTAGTTGCAAAAATGACTATTGTACATACTCTTCTTGTTGTTGCATCTTCTTGTCAATGGCATCTCTCTCAAATGGATGTCAAGAATGCCTTTTTACATGGAGATCTCAAAGAAGAAGTTTATATGATTCCTCCTTTAGGTGTTTCTCATGCCCCTGGTCATGTTTGCAAACTAAAAAAAGCTCTATATGGTCTCAAACAAGCTCCTCGTGCTTGGTTTGAAAAGTTCTCTACAGTGATTGCTTCTTTTGACTTTACATCCAGTGCTTCAGACTCTGCCTTATTTGTGCGTTCTAATCTGCGAGATGAATCCTCCTACTTTTATATGTTGATGACATGATTATTACGGGTAATGATTTATCTGGCATTCCTGCATTAAAGTTGGAATCGACTCGTCACTTTGAGATGAAGGATTTAGGCTCTCTTCGATATTTCTTAGGTATTGAAGTTGATTATACTCTTAAAGGCCTTATTTTTCTCCGTCTAAATATACTGGCGATATCATCCAACGTGCTCGTATGACAGATACTCGAATTGTTGACACTCCCATTGAGCAGAATGTTTGTTATTCTTCCACAGATGGCACACCTCTGCCTAATGCCTCCTTCTATCGTACTATTGTTGGTAGTTTGATTTTTTTAACCATTACTCGTCCAGATATTGCCTATGTTGTTCATGTTGTCAGTCAATTTGTTGGTTCACCCACTACCACTCATTGGGGCGCTGTCCTTCTCATTCTTCACTACCTTCGTGGTATTTTGTATCAAAGTTTGCTCTTTTCTTCTTCTTCTTTATTGGAGCTTTGTGCTTATTCTGATGCTGATTGGGCTAGTGATCCCACTGATCGCAAATTAGTTACTCATTTTCCATTTTCTTTGGTGACTCATTGATTTCTTGGAAAAGCAAAAAGTAATCTGTTGTTTCTCGGTCTTCTACTGAAGCTGAATATCGTGCTATGACATCTACTACTGCAGAGATCATCTGGTTACGACGATTGCTCCTTGATATGGGCATTTTCATTACTTCTCCTACTCCTATGTATTGTGACAATTAGAGTGTCATTCAAATTGCTCACAATTCCGTGTTTCATGAGCGAACTAAGCATATAGAGATTGATTGTCACTTCACTCGTCATCACTTAAAGGATAATGCCATCAGCTTACCTTTTGTGTCTTCCTCATTGCAACTTGCAGATCTCCTTAACAAATCACACTCTATTCAACGTTTTTGATTTCTTGTTGGCAAACTCTCGATGCTTGTTTCACCACCATCTTGAGTTTGAGGAGGGATATTAGACTAATATATTACACTTTTAGTATATGAGTATCTTAGTCAATTCTTACTTTGGATGTAAGGCTATATAAGCCAAGCTTGTCTTCGTTAGAATGCATTCTTTTCAATAACCCTAATAAAGATTATTCGTTTCTATCACAAACAACATGAAAGTGGGAATTAAACTGTCAAACACATGATTTGGTTACAAATTTTCAGCTAGAAGGAAGTGTAAGTATACGTTCAGGGTAGTGATGTGATTGAATTCCATTACATAGATGTCTTGCACTAGGAAAACAATATGCTTGTTCGGATGTGCATGTCATGCTTGTCTGTGTGTGATAGTAAGTGCGAAAATCATTTTCAAATGTGAATGGAATTAAAATGTCATATACCTATTCCAACAATAGGATTGAAGATTGAAAATATTATTTGTTCACGAACGCCAAAATATGTAGCGTTTTTCTCTTTTGTTGATGTCCTTGGTCTAATGCTTGCTTGAGACTTGCGTTATTTGTCCACAACCCTAAAACTTGCTCGAGAAGACCAGAGAGACAAAATATAACAAGGTCTCGTTTGGTACATAGGATGGGATAGGATAGGATGGGGTAGGATGAGATAGGATGGGGATATAAAAATTTAAAAAAATATATTTTTTTAAATAAAAGTAAAAACAAATTTTTGGGTGGGATAACTCAATCTTACCATTTTTGGTGGGATTAATGATATGGGTCTGGATTAATTTTTAATCTATCATATGTAGTACCAAACATGGGATTAGGACAAAAAAATTATCCTATCCCATTTCAATCCCCCTTACCAAACAGGCCCTTAAACTATTTCTTTCAGTCATAGGGATAGGTCTATTTCTTTTCTATTGAAAAGGCAATCTTCTTGATAGTAGGCTGAAGATAGTGAAGCATAAATCTGGGCCATGTGTAGTTAAAGATAGATGGCGGATTGGAGCCTTGGGGAAGAAATTATATTCAGAATCAGCCAAGTAATTCAAGGGACCAACAAAAAAAAAATTAAGATCTCAAGTGATAATGGAATTCTGAAATTGAAAAAAATAGTTCTTTTTTTACATAGAAAACAAAAATGTAGGAAGGGTCTTACTAAAATCTGTGTGTGAAGCAAAAAGAGAATAATAAATTGCAGAATTTAGTTCTTAAAAATTCTAACGAATGCCCGACTTAGGAAGGGTTACCTGTTATCATCAACAATAATAATGAAGGCAAAGGCAGATATAAAATAATATTAAAAGAAATAATGATGAAAAAATATAACTATATGTGATTTGTACGTCGCTGTAGCCTGGATAGAGTGGAGTGAAGGAAGAAGATTCATCATTCACGTAGCTGACCATTGTAGTTGGCAAAAAGGCTTAGTTGAGTATGGTTGAGAAAATACAGTTATAGTTCCAATATAGCTGCTATTGGCTTTGTGGCAAAAAATTCCTCAAAGTAGAACTAGCATTGAATTTTGTTCTCACAAGTCCTACAAGAAATGATAATTTGAGAAGATTATCACTAATTTTACAGGAATGGAATGCTATTTTTCTGTCCACCAAAAACTAATAGTGAAGGGAATCTGCTACAGGTTGTCCACCAACAAAAAAAAAAAAAAAAAAAAAAAAAAAAGAAAAAGAAAAAAAAGAAGTGAAGGAAACCTGTTACAGGTTACACCATCCCTCACAGTTGAAGATTTTGACCACCGTACTAATTGTTATACTTATAAGTGGTTTAAGATTTCAGACTCAGCCACTTCAAAATGATTAAGTAGCAATACATAAGCAGTTGGAAATATGCACTTGACACAAAATGGAAGGCACAATTTAAGGGAATTTTCTTTTATTATTGTTGATCATAATGTGATGGATTATAAATCTACATCTTAGTTAGCTTTCAGAAGGCAAATGGTTTCTTATCAAAATACTAAATAATAGAATGATAATAATAATGATGATGATGATGATGACGATGTGGTAAACTAACACAGGATCCAAGAAGAGAAAAGAGAAGTATCACAACCAAAACACAATCATTTTAGACTACCAACATCAGTTTGACTACTTAGTAGCACAATAGCCAACAATTCCAACAAAGCTTAAAACTTTAGCAGCAATTGCTAACAACCCCCATTTACATTTAGCTCTGATACTGGAGATGGACACAAGAAAAAAGATAAATTATGGCACACCGTACCTTCAATGTACAGAGGAACAAGAATTGAGCACAGACATAATTATTCTTCAACTTTTTAACCAGTTATTTTCATTAATAACACTTTTTATGACCATATTCATACAACAGCTCCCTCTTTTATAAACTAAAAGGACACCACATACTGAACCCCATAAACCAAATTCAAAATCTTTGGCAAACAAGGGTCGCACCGTATGCTTGATATTGGGGCTCTTTCGTTCTTTCTTTTTTCTTTTTTTTTTTTTTTTTTTTTTTTTTTTGGGTAGAAAAACACAATATTTAAAAATTAAAAAAAAAAAAAAAAAAAAAAAAACAAAAAAAAAAGAAAAAAAAAAAAAAAAAAAAAAAAAAAAAGAAACAAAGAAAAAAATATAATATAAAAAAAAGAAAAAAGAAATAAAAAGAAAGTAAACAGAAAAATGAAATAAAAATAAAACAAAGAAAAAGCACAA
>JAJIYU010019909.1:0-10603 GCA_030144865.1 Tinospora cordifolia | reverse complement strand
TATATATATATATATATACGTATACGTGCTAATAAAATATGTTTTAAACTCAAATTTCGGTTATTACGTCACTAAAATATCATATATTACATTATATATCATTGTTGAGAATTATATCTAAAACATATACATAAATAAATTTTTTGATGGGCTCATTTAATTATTTTCTTAATGCCAGTATTGGCAATTAAATAATTGAACTACAGAAAAAAGAAGATTGGGGAACAACCCTGAGCCTTTTTGGCGTAGGTGACTAAGAAAGTGTTTTTTCGAAAAATACTTTATAATGTCTGAAAATGTTAGACTCTCTTTATATAACAATTTATTAAATTAGTTTAAGATACTTTTGATTCTATTAATTCTTTTGAAAAGCAAGACTACTTTAGAGTTAAAAAAAATATAAGTGGTATAAAACAACCCCTTCCTAAGAGTAGGAACAAACTTAAGACTCAAAATCAAAACTTTTTTTTTTGGATACAAGAGAGAAACGATGGCATTAAGGCCTTAAAAATGCAACAGCAATAGCATCTGCTAGTAACAAAGGAATGTTCCAAGGGAGAACTTGATTGCAAATAATATAGTTGTGGTCAGAAGTAAAAGTTATATTTGCAAAGGCATCGGCACATTGATTTCCTTCTCGAAAAATATGATTGAATTACAGGTGCTAGGATCCTTGCTTAAAAGGATTAATGTCCTCGAAAAGGTTGGCCAAAGGATAAAAAGAGACATCCACAGCAGTAAGAAGGTCAAGAACCACCTTAGAATCAATTTCCAAAATGACATTATTAAAATTTCTATCCACTGCCAATTGCAACCCCTGTCTTATCCCTTAAAGCTCAACTGCAATGTCAAAGCAAACACCTACTCTTCCGAAATAGCTAGCAAGTCATTCTCCTTTGTGGTTTCTAATTATATTTCCAAAAGATGAAAGATCGAGATTCTCATGGGCTATTCCATTAGTGTTTATCTTAACCCAATCTTTCTCCGGATTCTTCTAAGAAATCCAACGGTTACTTTTAGGAACAATCTTATTGAAGTTGTATGCAAAAACACTTGTCATATTAATCACTAGACACTTCCAACGAAACAAAACACTGTTTAGATTGTCTGTGATCCCTGCAATGAGCATTTTATTCTGATGATTCCAAATGATCCAAATAGCAATAGCAAACTTTAGGGCCCTAATTGCCTCAAAACAATTTTTTATGAGTTTCAGCATATTTTTAAGATTATCTTCACACTCTTTTGTAACCTCTTATCCAAAGAAATCAACAGGGAAATTGTGACCACAAATGCTCCTCTAGATGGCCCTGGAGTACCAACAATCCCTAAGAGCATGGTCAATATCCTCATTCGCATGTAAACATCTTTTGCAAAGATGGTTGTCGGTTAAATTCTAATGAAATCGATGATCTTCCGTGAGAATCTTATCATCGAAGACTAACCAAACAAAATAATGAATCTTCTGAGGGATGGGAGAGTGTTGTATATAGTTATGGGTGAAGCAACCATGTCATGTAGCATTCTTGGCAGCTAAGGCATACGCAGCTCAAACGTTGAAAGACCCATTAGGCGTAATACCCCAAATAATTTGATCATCCATGTAGTGATGAGATAAAGGAATGCCATTAATTCTTTCCATAATATCAAGAGGCATTATAGTGTGAAGGTGAGAGAAATCTCAGTTTCTATAGTTATCAATGATATGACAAACATGAAGCTTAAGATCCACGTCAGGATAATAATATAAACAACATCTTCAAGTGGAGCCTCGCTGCACCGAACATCTTTCCAAAGTGATACTTTGTCCCCTATAGATATATGTCAAGATATTCCTTTCTTTAGAAGGTTTATGCCAAAAAGAATGTCTTTCTAAACATCAACAATTCCCTGAGTACCCTGGGAAGAGAACAGATCAACATGCCTAAGGTACTTAGTCTTCATAACTTTTATCCAAAGCTAATTTTCGCCATTGATCATCTTCCAAGCTAGCTTAGCTAAAAAAACCTTATTAATCCATTTCAGCTTCCTTAGTCCCAATTCGCCTTAATTTTAAGACTACACATAATATCTCAGTTTACTAGGTGTACTTTTAATGAAAATATGATTTAATAACTGTTCATAAATAGTACCTATGCACAGTACCATATAGATAAATAATGCCGTATATATGAACAATACTTATAAATAGCAATAGTGAACAATGTTGTAATTGTGAATAGTAGCATAGTACATGTAAACAATATTACAGTACGTACTAAAGTGGACATTTCTACACATGTTTCTCCCATCTCTTGTTCTTTTGGCATCACAATATCTTAAATCCAACAAAATAAACTTAGACATAATCATTATACCTGTTTTAATTTGTAGAGCCTCTGGTTGATCCAAAAGAAATGCTCAGAAGTAAACCCTTACTACTGTATGCAGAAACTTGGGTTTTTTCCTTCTTACAACTATATTTGTTATTTAAAACAGCCAAAGAACGAGAAAAGAAAAGAGGGTAAGTAGAAAAATCTGTTTCTTTTGCTGGGATGAAATTTCAGAATGAAGGGGGGGCTTTATATAGATTTGCAAACGTGAACAGTAGCATGAATAGTGCTGCAAGTTGTTGTTTGTGTCAGGTGAACGGTGCGCTACAGTGCCCATGAACAGTATCGCAAGTTGTTGTTGATTTTGGGTGAACAGTGTGCTATAATGCCGTGAACAATATATGCAAATTGTTTGTCTCAAGTGAACAGTGTCGCTGATGCAAACAATGCATCCCAATGCCATCGGTTGTCATTTTTTTTAACCTGAATTTTTTCGAGTATTACACCTAGCAGTTTTCATTTATGATCAACTATGCCACCCTTAACGATACCCAAGTTTCTACCTATGGTCTTTTTCCTAAACCTAGGGTTTCAATTACTCGACTGAAAGGTTCTCCGATTGTCATTTTTTTAACCTGAATTTTTTCGGGTATTACACCTAGAAGTTTTCATTTATGACCAACTATGCCACCCTTGACGATACCTAAGTGTCTACTTATGGTCTTTTTCCTAAACCTAGGGTTTCAATCACTCGGTCGATAGGTTCTCCTATTGAACCAATGACCCATATCTAACTCTGATACCACCTTTGTAACACCCTGCCTCCACCTGCCCAAATTATACTGACACATTCGAGTCATGTGCTGCATCATTGGACGTCTTTCTCTATTTTTGTGGGTTGCCTAGGAGGCGAGCAAGGTCATGTTATTCTCTTTCTTTTGGTCTCAATTCTATGAGACAAATACTTAAATAGATTTCATATAACATATGTGAAATCGTTTGATAAAATAAATCAATATCATTAATTGATTTGAATATTCATGAAGTACAAAGACCCTTTAACTTTATTACATCAAACTAAACATAAAATACAAATTAGGGCTAACATATCTGACTTAAACATTTCATAAATAGCAATTAAATAACTATGCAACATTCGTTCAGAAATTTTCTAAAAGGTTAGAAAAGGAAAGGTGAACTTACGCACCCAGTGGATCATTCTAAATATTTAACTCATTATTTTAAATCAAATAGAACATGCATAACAAATACTTCAAAAGATTATGTGACTCAAACAATTGTTTTGTTGTCAGTTGATGTTAAGATCAAAAGGTTTACGCCTGAGTATTCCATATTTAGGGAATGAGGTCAAATTCGAACTTTCAAACTTATCATCGATGAAATGATGTTAAGTTCAAACCCTAAAAATACTCGTTTGGAATACTTATGATGAAATTTCATCATCGTGTCAGTATGTGGTTGATAATTTTCGTCTAATCTTTCATTTGTGATCACAGTGGCATAATAAATTCAAGACAACAGTAACTAGTAAGTATTTATGGAAAGCATGTCATAACATGAATCATATTATCACAATCATGTATCATAAGCATATAGCTCTAAGCACGCATTTTTAGGCATGGCATGTATAATTATGACATATTTCTAAGCTAGGCAAACAACTATGCACATAATGCTTGAATCAAAATAATAAGATAAAATGCAAAAATCACTTTCACCATCTATCGCTAAACCTTTCGATCTTAGTATTCTAAGCCTTTCAAAGCCTTCAACCTTCTTTCTTCACTCAAGTCGAGAGCAAGAAAACTTTTTTATCTTGAGCTAGAAGAGAACTCAAAAGAAGAGAAGAACGAGGACACTCTCTTCCTCTTGAAAATGAATAAGAGAAGAATAAGATGAGATCATTTGAAGGAAAGAATTTATAGGCATTCTTATTCAATCACCTTATTCTACTATTTATATTTTAATATATACGATCACCTCATTTTACGACTCATATTTTATTTTATTTTTGTGTAATTGCTTATGAAATAATTAGAATAGTGGTAAGTTTTTTTTACTTTTCATGTGAGTTTACTATTTTACCCCTAAGTGAAAAATTATTGTTCTACCTTTAAATATTTAATGTGTTTTCACAATTCAATAAACTCATTTGTATATTCTTAATACTCAAGAATTTTCAAAGTATTACATATTCGCTTATAGTTTTAAAATCTTGTAACAACAGATGCATCAAATCATAACAAGATTTTGAAAAAATTAATGTCTCTTGATGGTTGTATCTCTCTTTTAAACAGTTGCATAATTCAAGTGGATCTTTTATTGTAAGATATTCAAATAATGCAAAAACAAATTTTAAAAATTAATTATTTAAAAAATTATAATTTAAACCAATTAACAATAAAATTATTTTTTCCAAAATAAATGTAACATAAACTTGTAAAATTACTTAAAAGTATAAAAAAAAGGTTCCACCATTATTCTTATTATAATAATATAAATAAATAATATATGCCAAAAGGTCCAAAATTTCCTTGACAATAGAAGACAAAGTTACATCAGTAAGTGGGAAATAGAGATCATAATGAACCTTCCCCACACAATTCAACTTGATTTACTAAAGACGCAAATGAATAAACATCGCCATCATGCTGAACATATCTATAAAATATGTATATATATATAAAAACAGATTTATTTGTTATTACTGTGCAAGCGCTTCATCAGCTAAAAAACCCTTAGCAACATCAAACGTTCCAGGAGGCACAACAACCCATAAAAGGATTCACAAGATCTTGAGAATGGAACACAGAAATATGAATGAGTAAAAAAACCATATAGAATTAATTCCATAGCTACTTTCAGTGAAATACCTTGTCCTGCAAACCAGAAAATTGCAGACTTCTCCCTTACCAGCTGAAACCCAAATATTCTCCAAAAGCCATATAACATTCCAAACACCCTTTATCCCATACGTCGAACCGTTATCCCGCACAATTGCATCTGAATCAGGATATTGTCATCGTTCCCCAGCAATTTCACAAGTCACCAAGCAATCTAAAAAAGGACAAGCAGTCCTTAACGGCAAGTAATTCAGCATGCAATACTGGTAGTATCAGTTTAATCTTCGGCACTCCTCAAAAGGTAAATATTACCTAAGGGTCAAGTAGAACCACAGAGCAAACTCCATCCATGATGCTGAGATTCTGCATCAATCCTAGGCTGGGAAGAATGACGCAAGGGACCCCATTCTTCTAATGGTGAACTGTAGACTGAATTCTAATGGGATGATGACAAATAATCATCATTACCTTAGCACGATTTTGTAGGAACTCATTATTTTTTTTTTCTGATATTATTATTAAGGCTCGTTACATTAAGATAAATTTTAACATTCAAAATATATGACAAATAAATTTTGCTTGAAATATTAGTTGCCATCAATTTTAACTTCATAATATTTTATAATTGCTATTGCCAGATATATAAGATATATTAAAATATGACTATTTAACAGTATTTATTTAAATTATTTTTAATTTTATTTCTTTTTATAATGAAATAGATTGCTAATATATACATTAATTAAAAATAAATAATAATAGAGTAAGCATATGCTCATAGTTTAATTGTCTTAATCAAAATGTACTGCTTATATAAGTTAATTAAATAATCTCTTGGAAAATGTGGTAACATAAAGTTTTCTTAGAACAACCGAACTATTAGAACGAGAAAACTCATATTCTATTCAATATTTCTTAAAATCTTTTTCTCGATTTTACTGTTTCAAAGGATGAAAGGTAGACAATATTTTTTCAATATTTCTTAAAGTTTTCTTGGAATAATCGAGCTCCCAAGACATGAACTTAAATCTAAATATTTTTTAAAAGCCTTTTTCTTAATGTTACTATTGTAGGAATACATTCCACGCATAAAAGGTAAAAAAAAAATTTTAATATGTCATTATCAGTAATCTTTCTCTACATAATAACCCATCATCTTTTCATTTTTTTTTAAAAGTTTTTTTAGAATAACTAAGCTCCTAGGACATGAGATAACTTATCTTCTTTTCAATATTTTTTAAAGTTTTCTTTAAAGAATAATTGAGCTCTTGGGACATGAACTTAGATTTAAATAATTCTTAAAACGTTTTTCTCGATATTATTACTGCAAGAACACATTCGAGACATGAAAAGTAAAAAATATTTTTTAATATAACACTTTTAATAATTTTTCTCCACATAATAACCCATTTTAATAAGGGAGCTTAACTAGTAAAATGAGGGACAAAGTTATACTGATAGAGAATTCACTGTCTTTTAACATTGGGCATTGCTAGACTCATGAGAAGACCTCCAAAAGTTATATTATTTAATATCCTAATTGTTTTTGGTGGTCAGAAAGCATATACTTTATTGAATTGCACGATTCAATATAATGAATCAGATGACTTGTAGGAAGTTTTATAATTAAGAAGGTGAGCATGTTATGATGAATTGAATGGTATGGAGGCATTTTGGAAAGCTTTAACGTGGGCAAGATGGTTCGATACAAATATTATTCAAAGAAGACCTAATGTTTTTTGGGGATATTCTGCAATATAATTAGAAATTGTGTTCTGATTACGCAAAGGACACCTACTAATGTTCTTGTTGGTGGTTGCCTTCTTTTTTTTTTTAAATAATTATGTGACGAGGGAATTGACCTAGTAATTTTTTGTATTTAGAATATAGTTGTATATATATATATATATTTTGTATTTTGAAATTTTGTTATAAACATAAATTATGAATATTATATAAATTATTAATTTAAATTTATGATTTTTTAATGAATTATGAGTATTACAATTTTAATAATAAACTTCAATATTGCCACCCAAGAGTTTTAGTTGAAAATTTATTTTATTGCTAAGGCAACTAATTAGCAACAATATTTGTTGCTAATGACATAATTTAGCAACAAATAATATAATTGTTGAAACTTAAAATTTTTGTTCCTAAAACCTAAATTTTGTAATTAATTAATTTGTTGCTAAGATAAACTTCTAGCAACGAAGTATTTTGTCATTTTTTCGCTATCAATGTTTTTTAACAATAAAAGAAATTGTTGATAACGTGTTATTAGCAACAAATGAAATATTTACTGTTAATATATTTACAGTCACACATTATTAACAACAGCTTAAGCAACAAAATTGTTTTATTACTAAAAAATTTTAGAAATAAAAAAATTAAATATTTGTTGCTAAAAATCAAGTTTGTCGTAGTGAATACTTGCAAGTTTTTTTTTTTAAAGTTCTTGTTTTTTCAAATTAATGTCTTTGATCTTCAAATACTTTTAAGGAGAGCGACATCATGTTGATAATATGTTATAAAATAATAGTAAATTATAATATAGAGAATATAATTAAAAAAAAGAAACACTCAAGTAGAAACTAAAAGCATAAATTTTTTTTAATGGTTATGTGATTGACCATTCTATCATTCACTAAATAGAGGTATAAAATCTTTAGATTACAATAATTTAATAATAAAATTAAATATAATAATAAATTAGAGAATTATAAGTTAAGGATTATAAAATATAGATAGTCGTTTATTTATAAGGGAAAAATACATTTTGATACAAGAAAATAAAAATAAATACATAAATACTACTATTCTCATTTTTATACATATATTAGAAATTTAATATCAAAAATACCAAAAAACTATTAATTAACAAGTATTTGTATAACATTAGTATACAACTAGTATAACATTGGTGTAACACTTAGTTTATAAACAATAGCATAACATTAGCATACTATTATGATAATATTAGTATACAATATTATAAAAACTCTTAATTAACAATTATTAATATACAAAAAATTATTATACAGTCAATATAACTTTAATATACTATTAGTATACATTGATATAACAATTATCTTAAAAATAATAGTATACAATGAATATAATATTAATATTTATCTATTTTATTAATATTTTACTATATTATCAGGTTACAATAACATTAGTCTATTAACTTTTGGTATACAACTATAGAACATTTGGTATACACATATATCATCATCAAACGTTTTTCATTATCACATTTGGCATACTAATTTTATTTCTGTATACAGAATTTTATTGTAACACCCCGCAATTCTACGAACGCATTACATTGCTCGTGAATATAGAATAAAATATTATTTTATAAAAAAGAGAAATTTAAAATAAAATAACAAAAAATAAAAAGAAAATAAATAATAGTTTTACGAAAAAAATAAATAAATAAAAATACAGATTTTAGAATTAATAATGTCTAAATTAAAATTACGCGGTTTGAAAAACAATAATAATGAATGAGTTAAAATCTTATTTTATTTAAATCTTGACACAGACTATGCTTTAGAATAATAATAAAAAAAATTAGTGATGAAAATATTAAGAGGTTAAAAATCAAAGAGTGATTTGAGAGATAAAACTAATATTGATTGATTGAAGTTGTTGTCTTAGTGAAATTAATGTTGAAGTTGATATTAGAATAAAAGTTAATATTGATAGAAGAAAAAAATATTAATAATAATAATCATAATTATAATAAATGAGTTAAAATCATATTTAATTTAAATAGATACATAGACTATAATTTAAAAAAATAATCAAAAATATTATGATGTTTGCCACTACAAGAAAATACACTTTTAGTGGCAACACTAAAACTACCATTAAGAGCTTATTTGTTTGTGACAACCTTGTGACAGTTTAAAATATGCCACAAAAAAACCTGTCACAAATACTTTTGTGACAACCCAGCCTGTCACAAAAAGTACTTGTGACAACTCTTACCCCCATCAAAAAAAAAATATTTGTGACATGCAAAGTTGCCACAAAAAAAATATTTATGATAATAATGACTGCCATAAAAAAACTCGTATAGAATTAATTGATATTTTGTAACATTTTAAAATATAAAATTAAATACATATGGTATAAAAACATTCTTCTTGGATACAAAATAGTGAATAAAAAATATTTTATTGCCATGAAAATGAATATGTTATAATTCTTTACAATGTAAAATTAATGCTAGTATATTTATACAAAACCAAATTTTTGGTACAAAGAATTGCAATTCTTCTAAAATACTCTCAACTAATGTTATGAATACCTGTAACCAAAGATTATTGATTTATGAACAAAAGCTAGAATGTATTTATTCCTACTTTGGTATATTTGAATACTTCCATTGCATCCCTATTTAAAAAGGTATGCCCATAAGAATGTTTCTTGCTATAGTCTAAATACTTCCACTCGAAAAACATGAGCTATCATCTCCTGAATTTCCTAATAAAAATGTTCAACAAGCAATAAATGAAAATATAAGCATGTCAACATGTATGTCCGAAGTTATTTGAATGTGAAAAGCTCACAAAATAAGCAATGTAGGAACAAAATTACTTACTTTCCATTTACGTTAGATATAAAACTTGAGTTATAATTCCTAAGAATACTTCCTTGTAGCTTATTCCTATCCAACTGATGATCCACAAATTTCTCAAATTTCCCAACTCAAGTGTACCTTCCCAATTAATCCATTAAACTGAAGGTAGCTGAAGTAAAACAAATAGATAAATAAATAAAAATATCACCATGAGAAAACTAGGAGAAGTAGAAGATCCTAAACCAATGCGCCTACATTTTTGTAGCATTTACCAAATTTTCAATCCTTGGGGGAATTGGACTTGAAAGTTGATTTATCCCCAAATCCAATACTTTTAGGCTTTTCAACAAGCCAATTGCCTTTGGTATCACCTAATTAGACTGTTGTTGTGTAAAATTCTGCCAAAAAAAAAAAAGCAAGAAAGAAGAAACAAAATAAGGATAAAAATTTTTAGGAACTAGGTAAGCTCAATTCCTAATCTTTTATGAAGTGAAGCAAATATGGTAGAATTAATTAAAGGAAAAAAATAAATGAACAAAGAAGATGTGCTGATGAAACATACAGATTTTGCAAGGAGGACAGTGAGCCAAGCTCTAGTGCAATAAATCCTCTCAAAGACAAGCCAGAGATATTCCTGAAAAACCCAATTTCAATAGAAAGACAGATCATTAGAAAAGTTTCAACATATATATGCTTTAATTGACCGATACAAGAATATATACCTTACCTGCCCATCGCTGACCTAATCTTTAAATAAAGAAAACATTACCAAGCATTCATTCCAAACTTAGCCTGACATATCTTATCATATTTATATGAAAAACCAACAATTT
>JAJIYU010019908.1:0-10603 GCA_030144865.1 Tinospora cordifolia | reverse complement strand
TTTTTTTGTGTTTTTTTTTTAATGTGAAGAATCTTTTAAAAATATATAATTTAAAGGCTATTCGGTAAGGGATGATGTTAGGCATGCAAAGGATTACTCCCATCACTAAGGTTTTTTGTTAAAATATTTTATAATAACACAAAAATTTCAAACTTCTTTCCTAATCTTTAAAAGAAAAACCATAAAAGGCCATTAAAAAAATCGTATTATTGTCAGATATTATTTATATATTATAAAATTGAATCAGATACATTTATTAATCATATTAGAATTTGTAAATCTAAATCCAGCCAATTTATTGATTATGTTATATTCGTATAGCTATGTATACCCTATTTAACTTTTTATAACAAATTTTTAAAATTATTTTTATAAAAAAATTAATATAATATAAAATATAAATAATTTATAAAAAATTTTAAAAATAATAAAAAACTATATTGTTAGCATACTAACAAGTATGTTAATTTTAGATTATGTTAATTTTAGATTAACTTATTTCTGATATAATTTTTAATTTTTCTATAATCCTATTAAATAGATCATTTTCAAATTTAACAAATTAACTTATTTATGATCTAAAATTTAATCGTGTTTAATTTATTTTAATCTGAGTTTATTCATACTAAACACAAACTTGTTAACTGCACATTAGGTTCGAATAAAATTATCGTATCATGTCATAACTTACCACCTCTACCTTCTACCTTCAAATAACCATAATAATAACAATAACTGTTAACTATTAGTAATGGCTTCGAGTGAGCTACCCCAATACCTTACTACACCACAAGAACAACAAAAAGCTTGAAATGCTGCATGGTAACACTTCTATTGAGGGTATCAACATAAGCTTTATTCCAATTGTTTCTGACTTAACGTCGTTGCAAGATTTCAAAAGTCTATACTAGCATTGACATGCTTAAAGGGTATTGTTACCAAGCCAGCCGGATACTTTCATAACCACAAATGAGCATTGAAAAGAATAGGATTTTACAAACCAAGTGCAACTTGAAATTGAACCAATTCAAACTTACCAGAAAGAAAGATCCCACCAAGGTTCTGATTGAAGCCAAAACACCTAACTTTAATGTAATCCCAATGGCGACAATACCCAGAATCATTTTTTTGCTAAGTTACTTCCAATTTTCAATATAAATGACTGCAAACGGTGCAAAAGAATATGGAAAACCATACTGGCATCATCATCATCATCATCTTCCTGTCTATTAGAAAATTTAGAATGCTATCCTTCAAGCATTATAAATTTATCAATTTCAGCTAACTATGAAGCAAACAAGTATTCTGTACATAACTAATTCGAATGCTCGAGATCAACCTGAAATTGTTCTTATTAGTCCAACTAGCATGGATGTTCGAATGGACTTCTTTTAAATCCTCCTGAGGAGCGATGCTTTTTTTTTTTTCTTTTAACCTAGTAATTCCCTTTACTCGAAAAATAACTGAGCAGGGAGGCTCTAACTGTAAGAGTTAAAGGTCAATCCGAGATGTGTTCCGCATATCCGAAACGAAGAAGCACCGCACATGCTGAGATATACTTGTTTAGACATTTTGAAGGTATTAGTCTCCAGTTTATCATCATGTACTGGTCCTGACGGCTCTGTAACAAAGACAATTCTGAAAATAATGATCTAGTTGAATAATTTAGATAAGCAGGAGAGCCAAGAGGAGTGCTAAGTTTCCATTTGGGTGGGAAAATAATAGCCCGGCCGAGTCCTTCGTGTAAGAAGAGTCTCTTGATCAGCAACAGCCGGAAGTTGGATGAAATGAGTCCCTTCGAGGCGAGATTGGGAGGCTACTCAATTCATCACTTGCTTTATAATACATAACTTTCTGCACGTAATAAATCAAGTAGCCTTGTGATGCCCTCACAACGCCTTCACTAACATGTGTAATCCATGCGTCATCACATTTGTACCATTGGTTCCTTAGACGCAAGTAAGTCACATAGTGACCAGATTCTAGCTTCCCGGAATGAGTAACCACGGCAAACACCTCAAACTCCGTAGATATATCTGACTCGTCGCCTTCAAAAGCAAAAATCCGATTACCAAACCGGTTCCTCACTATTGAAGAAGATAAGTAAGGAGTCATGTCAAGTGAAAAGGGGAATTGCAAGTATCTATCGAGCTTTCTTGACATTCTTCTGACCAAGGAATGCTCAAATCTCTTTATATGGAAGCATAAGACCAAGGGTAACCGCCGGATGGACATCTGCTTCAGTGAATCCCGACTTACTTGGCATTGCTGGCAGTAGGGTTTCTGATCAGAACCCAATTTTTCCGGCCGTGTGAAGAGGTCCAAACAACCTAAAAGAGTGGATATTCCCATGCTTTGGGTTGAATTTGGAAACTTATCAGATACTTTGGTTTTGGAGTTGCACGTCGGGTCTAAATCAAGAGAAATGTCTATGCAAGGATCATATGTAGTGGAAGTAAAGCCACAAGTGATGCAGGTGACATCCGACCTCAACACTCCAGAGAAAACTCTATGAGCGATACATTGGCAATCTCCATTTTCTGAAAAAAAAAAAAAGAAAAAGAAAAAAAAACCAGAAATAACGAATCATTCAAAATGAGAGTAGGTCAATTTTGTTATTTGTCCATGGAATGGATAAACTAATTCTTCCGACCAATTGTAAGAGCAGTAAGATAAACATATTTTGGCACAAAATAACATCAAAATGTGAGTTTTGTGGGAATTCAGAACTTCAAAGAAGAAACAAACACCTTTATTTTGGTGTCTAGATTGCTCTTCCTTTTCATGAATACTGTCAAGCATTGAAATGAAGAATTCATGAGCGTCCTGCTGTTCATAACTGGCAAGATTTGCAGAATGTTGCCACCAACTGCAAACACAACAAAGGAATTCTCCTGAGATTGTTTCAAAAGCATTATTAAAACGAATGATGCATCATAGTGTAACGCCCTTTAAAATCTTCTAAAACCCATGAACGAAAAAGGAGAGATTCAGAATACCATCCTAATGACCTAAAGAACAACCACAAACAAAACTTACTGTTGATTAATAACAAAATTTCCCCAAGGAATCAAATGAGAGTAACAAAAATACATTTCAAAGTAACACCAAAGAACAAGAAGGGTACTTTCTTTCACAAATGAATAAATACAATGTGATAATAGACTTACCGTGATATCCAACAACAACATCTAGATTAAAAGAATGGATAAAACGGAAAAAAAAAAAATTATATGACAAGATTATCTGAATAACTCTTAGATTAGTATAAGACTTCTGAAACAATGAAGAGAATACCCAAATCCATCAGCAGTGATGAGCCTGACCTGTAAAGAAATCTTGCCGGGCTATAAGGAGTCCTCTCACCAGAGAACACAGCAGCAAATATGGCATCAATATCACATCGCAAGCACAATCGATCTGACGAAATCTTCCTGCAAATTTCGCGATTATGCCGACCACTAAGGAAGTAATTCCTCAGTGGAGGAGCATGCAACAATGCTTGCAAGACACAGTTCATAAAACAAGTGTTGCCCAAATTGTTCAATCCTCTCAAGCCTAAAGGAAGACAAGAATTCGATCCCCACCTCACCTTCAAAACCAACTCTTTAGCCGTAGCATTACTAACATTATTACTGTGATCCGAAGATAAAACCAACTTCCTCCTCTTACATAAATTATTCTCCTTACGAAGATCGACAACACCATTACTACTATTGTTTCTGGGCAGCTCAGTAACATGCTTAAACATGACAGCTTTATCAAAATCAGGATCATATACCTGATCACAACAAACACAGCAGAAAAGCTCAGCTCTTTCCATGTCTACAGCAATGTCATGCCCATTTTCTGATTGTGAATGCAAAAGGGCATGATTGGAATCGGGTGAAATGCAACAAGAAACTGAAGAACAAATCAGACAGAGATAGAGTCTCCCTTGAGTTCCTGAACAAAAGCTGCATCTGGGCATCTTTGTCTGGTCTCTTTTCATGGTTGTTCTTCCATGTGGGGTAGTTTTGAGGCTGTTCCTGAGGAAATTGTAGCCATTTGAAGAATGTTTTTGCTTGTAATCTTTGAGATGTTTGCAGGGTGTTGGGTTGGTGTATGTGGGGTTTCTGGTGTACATGCTGAAAGGGATTGAAAACTTGGGTCTGAAATTAGATTACCCAAAAAAAAAAAAGTAAAAATAGGCAGAAGAAAAAAAATGGGAGAGAAAAAGGAAGGATTTTGATAGTGGATTTGAGGATATTGGCAGAAGAATAAAACGGGTTTTGGATTTGGTTTGCGATGGATTGGATAGAACAGAGAAGATCGGATCAAAGATGAAGAAAGTATGGATCTTTTTCGTTTTTCTCTTCTTCTTCTTTTTTTTTTTCCGAGTTTTCTTGAATTTTTCCACTCTGCAAGTTTCGGTTTGTGCGTTGGATTTTGGAGGGTACTTCGTGCAGTCGACCGTCTGGAACGCTGTTCCTGAGTAGAAAATTTCTCAGTTGCCTCCCTTGTTCTTTCCCATTTCCCTAAAAGTTTGAGAAATTAGAATGCTCCCCCTGGATCTTTGACTATGGGAATGCCAATAACAAGCTTTGTTTATTTTGTTATTTGATTAAGATGGTTAAAAGGGTTAACTTGATTTGAATTTTTATTCATTTAAGATATTTTTTCATTTTATTTATTTTAATTATATATCATTTCCTCCTAATCAATCTAATAAAATTTAGGTATCAAAAAAATAATTATATTAGACCATTACTTATCTACATAAAACTTTGTCTAGTTTTATCAAATCGATAATTATATAAATAAAAAATTTAAATTATTTTGTATAAATAAATTTATAATATTAAAAACTGGACAAACGTGCATAGAATTAAAATTTATGCATTTGTTTTACTAGTCAGAAGAGTGTTAAAAAATTAAAAATTTCAGTCGCATGAACAATAGCTTTTATTATTCGCAATTTTACAAAAACATTTTTAATTTTATTTGTGTTAAATTTAAACTATGTATAGTTCATTATGCCATCCAATTGTTAATATAAAAATTAAAAGACTTATAAAACAAAGTTCTTAGGATTATTTTATCTTAGAAAGGAATGATTAAAACTAACTAAACAACTTTAAAATTGAAGTGGTATCATTAATTAACAACATAGAATTTAAAAAGAAGAAAAGGGTGAGACTCAGTAAGTATCATCACCCCCCTCCTAAGCAAAGACCACCATAGGGGGGCATACTAATATGTCATATTAGTGTTGGCTTTTGGGAAAATTAAATAAAAAAATAAGTAAGAAGATGAACAAAGATAAGGAGATGATTTTCAAAGCTTTGGAAGAGCAAGCGTCTTACAGTCAAATGATACTGTTGCTTGGCACATTGTAAGACTTAATTTTTTTTTTTCTTATGATTTAAAAAGTTCTTCGGACATATTCATATACAAAATAAGTATAGCACCAGTCTTTTATTATTATTATTATTATTATTATTATTATTATTATTATTATTATTATTATTATTATTATTTTGTTTCTTTTTTTTTGAAGAAATCTTTTTAAAGATCAATTATTGTATGAACACCCAAATATATATTAGCCATGAGAGAGCTTTTCTATACTACTTCAAACAGAAAAATATTTACTTGTTATTAGCTAAAGAATAATTTTTTAAAAAATAATTTTTTTTCTTTTAGAAAAAACTGAAAGAAATAAATTAACTTTTTTTGGTATGAATTAAAATGCTGTACATGCATTTTAAAAAAAAAAATCTGATATAAAAAAGAAGTCTTACACCCTAAAAAAAAAGTAAGCAATTTCTGCACAAAATGATTTGTGTATATGGCTTATAGTCCAAACATTAAAAATATATTTCATATAAAAGTAGTAATCTTTAGAGCCCGTGCAAATATTGCTCCCTTAGCACATGCTCATGGAATTTAACATACTTCAATCCAAAGGCCAAAACCTCAAGTGATGATAACAGATCTATTTTAATTTGGAGATTGTTACAGAACCATTAAATTTCAAATAAATTGCAGAGGAAGAATACATGCTGACATATTATTTTCAACTTCTTTTTGTAGTAAAGATTGTTAATATGCCAGACTTTGATTTACTACACAATGCCAAGATGAAATTCACCAACAATTGTTAAAGGGTGTGAATAATCGCTAAAAGAAAATGTATACTTGACATCATAAAGAGTTGCATTGTTGCAAAAGACAATGACCTTTCTTCTGTGTCTTCCCCTATCAACTACCAAATATCCCAACTAAAAGGCTTCTACCGATGATGGCACCAAATGGATCAAGACAAGTTTGAGTTGAGGGAAATTTAGATCATAAATGAAGTTCAAGACAACGCTTAAGAACAAGCAAGTATAAAGAACTTCACATGCATCAGGACCTAACTCGTTCAAGGTACTACTCTGAACAACAAACGAAAAACGAAAGAAGAACCCCCAAGACAAATGAATGCAGATAAAGAGACAGTAGGAAAGAAAGTTATTTGATCGGGGGCATATTAAAGGTTTAGGTGTGGAACTCACCACCTGGAACAAAGAATGGTGAAGTCTAGTGACGAGTACTGAAAGGATCAAGTGCCATTGAAAAGAGAGAATAATTGCTCTTAATCAACTAATTAAGAGGTTTTAAAGTTCTACTTCATGGCAGTAAACAAGGGATTGCTTCAGAATGAAGAAAAGTAAAGTTTAAGACAAACTTATCAAGCAATGACTAAAGAAAAGGGCAAAAATGGCCGAGGACAAAGAGTCCCTACCCCAAAAGGTTATCATAAAAAAGTGTTTCAGACATGCCTTGAAGAAAATAATTTGGAATGATTGACACAAGTATTACATGTTTCCCATTAGAACACAAATAAAGTTTAAACTTCATGGACTTTTCCACAAATTGCAAAGAAACATGGGACATAATCAACGACCATTGTTCCAGTGTCAGGTAATAAAACATCCAGAGTATCGTCATATAAAAAAAAAATGCATGAAATTCAATTTTCATATGGGTAGGTTGCTTCATGACAAGCAAACATGAGCATTATGTCTAATTTACCTAGTAAAACATGAACTAGAGCCAAATGATCTGAATGAAAGAAGATACTGCTACATATAAGCTCAGATTGGCATATAAAACATTGAATAAAATGGTGTACAACCCAGATATCAACCAAATGCCTTCAATTTTATTCTCTAGTAGGGGAAAAGCATGAACTGCAATGACATTTAGAAAGAGGAATTAGCTCACATGACTACCATCATGTGCACTTGGGAGAATGAATCAAGCCATCTTTTAAAACCTTAAACAAGGGGGAATCTTCTGCTCTTTAAGACCCTTAAAGGATATCAATGAATATATGTATCCACTGGAACATCTAGAATAGGTAATAACGAAATGGCATACATAAGCTTCCATTATGAGTTTTGCAAAAAACTCCCGGCATTCAATATTGCCTAGCTACTCCCAGTTTCATTTCCTAACCACTTACTTGGAGAAAGGCCCATATATTGCTAAGCAAGAGCTTCGCATATGTGGAGCAGAAACTTTAACCTTCAAAATGATTTAAGAGTGGGACCATTCACCATCTATCCATTTTAGGAATCCCTCCTCTTTTTGGCTCAGTTTGAGCTAGGTATTGGCTTTGATATCATCAGTAACATCTGTCCGCCACCAAATATTATCCAGTTCTAGAATTGCTTTAACCCCAGTTTATCTCTATAACCTTTTTAACTCTCAGAAAAGACCTTGCTGGCAGTTACAGATTAATGGGTTGGACAAGATCTCATATAAATGGATCATACAGTTATAGGTTGGCCTCTTACAACTTGACAAATAAAATAGATGCAGTTTATAATTAAAGTCCTGGTCAACATATGGTTTCTTCTAAATGATTATCATAAACACATGGTGTAACTTAAACCTCTCAAGCTTATCAATCATAGAGACTAAATAAATCTCTTCGTCAGTCTCTCTTCCAGGAAAAATAAATAAAGAAAGAAAGAAAGAAAACAGAAAATTATCTGGCATGTATTCAATTTACATCAACCTGGATTTTACATTTTAGAGGCATGATGCCATATATAAAGAGAGCAAACTTCCTCAAGTTAGAAATGCAGGATTGCTGCAAATCCTTGGCAATAACACGCAACTCTGCGACTTTTTGTTGAGCTTCTTATAACATCGAGCAACATGTATCTCTTTGTGAGAAAGAACCTTCTCTAAATGCCAAATGGGATGCATTGCCTTAGCTCAAACTTTGGCAATGTATGAACAAAAGCAGCAGATAACTTCTCCTCATCCATACTAATAATCTTAGCTTGCTGTTGAAACACTTGACCGACCTATGAAAGATACAAGCTCAAGAAAGCTTCTTAGCTCACTAACACCTACAGGTACAAATAGCTTTCAAATTTTCTTTGTCTCTATGTACAAGTATATCTAAAGAACTCACCACAAAGTGTAAGAATAATAGTTAATAATAAAAGTACAATTCTTCAAGTATTTCGAAACTCTAAAGTTTATTCTGTTTCAAAAAAATGTAACACCATAAAAAGGCAACAAAATTTTAAATAATGAATTCAAAATGTTCATAATTTTGATCATTTAGTCAGTCATTTTTAAAAGCACTGTTACAGTGGTCATTACAGCAAAGTTATAAGTTATAAACGAAAATTATGCCACATAGACCTTAATCTTCATACACTGCAAAAAGAAAGAAAAGGCAAACACAGCAATTAGTCCCAATATTGTTCAACACTACCCAACATTAGGTTGGGCGAGTGACAGGGTTGAGAAACATAAGGTTCTAATATAACATAGATTTTAAGCTCAAGCTTCCCCACTCATACAATGGTGTCCTAGGGTGTTTGCGGCCATGCCCCATGGACTAGTGGGAGTGGACCCCCCAACACCCTAACCTCAAAAAATAAATAAATAAAATAGTATAACCCCCCACCAATGTTGTTTTTACTAAGTGAAATGTGATGAAGCTTCTAGGTTTTACCTCTTCAACACTAGTAACACGTCAATATAAGTGCCTAAACATCAAGAAGTTACTACATGATTATTTATTATGGAGGTCAGACAGTGTAATTATGTCCTTAAACAATAATTTTATGTTAGGAAATCATTTTAACTATACGTGTGATGTACTTAAATTTCTTCGTTTTCTTTCTCCTTGCCAAAATCAAAACTTGTGGTGATTGTGCTGTGTGCTAGCACTCAAGGTTCCAAATACGACGCAACCATTCCTACAACACTTATCAACCTTTAGCAAAACTATTTGCAAGTCTATCGACTTACAATTAAGATCATAACCACCAAGACTGCCCTACACAATCTAATGTGAGGGGGTAGATAATTAAATTATAAAACCCAAGGAATATTAATGAAGTTCATGTGTCCTAGCTGAACCCTGACAATTGTGAGCTTTTCAATTACGCCCACAAAATTCTAAGGTCTACTGTATTCACGGGTAGAAGCCAAAAATTAGTAATTTGATCTCCATATATCCAGCTTCAAGGAAAAAGGAAGGTGTACCATCAAAGAATAATATTATCACAGTCTACCTACCATTCGAGCTTGGGAAGAGTTCCATTTTTTCCACCAACAAGAAACCCAAAAAAGAACAGTAAGGAAAACAAACCAAAGCGGAAAATCTTCAAAATTTTAAACTTTTCCTTCACTTTTACGGCAAAACATTAAAAAGTTCATTCATTAACATTGAGCACCTACTAAACATGCACTTTCATTCCAACCTCACAATCAACAGAACAACAACAACAATGAAAAACCCTATTTTAAACAAAATCAAACAGCAACTTCACAAACCAGCCACCATTTATTTATCTGAAAGTTCTGTTCACATTAATTCACATTTCCCACACCACACGTAACAATTAGACTTGAAAATAACGCCAATTTCATCTTAAATTGTACAAAAGATTCTCCATTTAAAGAGAAGTGCCATTAATTCCTCGTCTACACAACTCGACCAACAATGGGATACTTAGCTTCGAATTTCTTCACCCAATCGTTAAGTACGCCCATCTCCTTCTCAGAAAGACCGTCTAGGGACGCTGTTATGTCTTCCTCGTTCTTGCTCATCTTCGCTAGGGCTCGGCTCGCGTCCTTGCCGGCGAAGGCGCAGTACGGCCCTCCGGGACCGTAGAAGCTCTTTCCGGCGGACACGTCGAAGATCCTCCCGTTGATCGCCACGTAGATTGGCTTGCTCGGATCAGAGCCGTCGAATTGCTTCAGTTGATCGTCGCTCAGCTCCATCTGTCGCTACTGTGGCCCAAAAACGAAGAATTGAGGAGTAGCGTCGGAGTACTGAGGATAAAGCGGAAATGAACATACGAAGCTGAGCGATTGGCACGTGCCATTATCTCACATCCTTGTCGTTTCTGTTTTTTTTTTTTTTTAAGGGGAAGTAGTCGGCATGGTCACGTGCGGGGCAGTGGCTAGGTGTTGACTTGTCGTTCCAACGACCCAAACATTAATTATATTATTAAATAATTATTTGATGAATAAATTAGTTAATAAATCAATCAATAATTAATTAATTATAAATTTAAATAATTATATTTATATTTTAAAT
>JAJIYU010019907.1:0-10622 GCA_030144865.1 Tinospora cordifolia | reverse complement strand
AATTTTAATCAATTTAATTATTTTTAATCTTGTCTTGATTAAATTGAGATCTTATTCAATTTTGTTATTAAAGAAAATTCAATTACCATTTGTATTCCCTGAGGACGATACTCGGACTTTCCGGATATTACTACAAGCGATCTCGTATACTTGCGGGTCCGCTAACAGTTACGAACAAAATAAGGCTTCTAAATGTTACATGTTTAGTTTCAACTAATTTAAATTATTAAATCTTGAACTTCTAATATTAAATAAAACTATTAATATGTAGAAATATTATTATTATTATTATTATTTTCTAGTCCTAATTTAAAAGATTGATTAATCTAATTTTATCAAATCAACTCATCCTCATGTTCAATAAGTAATAAATAATCTAATATTAAATTTATTTAATTTGAATTATTAAATAAATTTTCTAAATTTCTTTTGTAATTGCTTTAATTAATTCCTATTTGCATATAGTTTCTAATTTCTGATTCTGTTTTGCTTTCGTATCGAGAATCATTAAAATAATTTCCTACTATTTAATAATTTAAAGACTAAAATATACCTCGTGTTGTCCTTTTTCGTGCGATGTAACAACAGCGCACCATCTATAGTTCAAATCTGATGTCCAACTCACCGTCCAACGATCATCAAACTCACGCACATACCAACTAGCATCCTCCTTCCCTTCATGGTTTTGTAACAGAAAATTACACTCAAATCACTTTCTTGCTCAAATCACAACCCACATCTTAAAATTGAGCTTCTCTTTTCTTTCTATTTTCAGCTCTTCAACCAGCCTCTTCAATTATGTCTAAAAACCAGAAAATTTCCAGCTAAAACATAAACCCACAACACTCTCTTCTTCACCGAATCACAGTCAACACTACGGAAATTGACGTCAAACACAGAAATTTCAATCTGAAATTTGCTCTGTTCCACAACCAAGAACCAGCAATAGCACCCACACAGCCAGCATGAAGAACATCATCTCATCCATCTTCTTCTTATTTTCGTTCCCCTGCTCTTTACTCCAAAATCCAATCTCACACACCAGTCGCAAACACCGATAGAACTCAAGCCCCAAATCAAATCATTCATTTTCTTCATCCTCTGTTTTCAACACTCTTCTTCTTTTGGCCGCAGTAGCAGCTAGGGGTGTTCATTAATCCGACCAACCTGACCAACCCGCCCAACCCGAAGCTTTTGGGTTGGTTTGGGTTGGGTTGCATTAGTTATTTGGGTTAGGTTGGGTTTTAAAATGCTTAACCCGAAGGATTTGGGTTGAGTTGCGGGTTGAATACTTAAAAACCCGAACGAAATCGACCCAACCCAATCTTACTTATTCTTCTTTTTTAATTATAAATGCTTTTAAAAATAAATGAAATACGTTTTTGAAATATTTTTATTATATATAAATGATAAACTTTTAAGTAAGTATTTAAATTGATATGATTATTTATGTTATATCAAATCTTCTTTTTAATATAAATACCATCTATTATTTTCAAAAACTAATAATAATTATTTTTCTTTCTACAAAATCATCTATTTTATACTAGAAGAATTTCAATTTGAAAGATGACATCATTAAGTTTTACTAATGTTAAATTTATGTAAATCAAAGTAATAAGAAGATTTCAAAAATAATATTATTTTTCTATGTATAATGAGTTAACTATAAAATATAATTAAAAATAAATATACAGAAAAATTTTAATTTAATAGTTCTTTTGTAACGAAAACATTAAAATATGATAAAAAAATATTGAATTAGAGCCAACCCGATAAACCGACCCAACCCAAACTAAACTTGAACTGTTTGGGTTGGGTTGGGTTTAACCATAGATTGGTTTGGGTTGAGTTTGAACATTTATAAACCGAACTGTTTGGGTTGGATTGCGGGTTTACCCTAAACCCAACCCAACCCAACCCACGGACACCCCTAGTAGCAGCAGCCTTAACGACAACAACAATAGCAGCCACAGCTTCTTCTTCATACCAGATCTTTTCGCCTTCCATCAGTTTGTCCAACCATGGCAGCAGCAACTACATCCCACACATACACATCGCCCCTATTTTTTGTCCCCTTCCCTACATGGCTTCCTCTTCCTCTTCATCATTTTTTTTCTTACGTTTAGCAGCAGCAGCAGCAACGGCATCAACAGTAATAGCAGCAGCAGCAACAACCCATCTTCTTCTTCACCAAATCACGACCAAGACCACACCCAAAATGCAACAACCTAGCTCGCACCAGCAACCTCTCTTCTTCTCTGTTTCAGTCCAAATCAGTAGCAACACCATTGCTATCTTCATCTTTTTCCTTCGTCTGACAATGGTAACAACACCCAGTCATACTCGCATCCATACCCAGACCACTAACAGCAGCTTCGGTCTTCTTCTTCTTGCCCGGATTGCAGCAGCAGCTACATGCACCTCTCGGTCAGCAACAACAACAGAGCAGCAACAACGCACACTCACCTTCCTTGTGCTCCTCTGCTCATGCAGCGACCATCAACTTCTTCATTTCGTCTTCCTTTGGTTGTTGTCCCTCTTCCATGCAATGACATTCTGCTTCATTTGACAATAGCAGGAGCGATAGTAATGACCAGCCACAGCAATCTCAGTCATCTCCTTCGCAGACAACAAGCAACTTCATGGTTTCCATCTCATTCGTCTTCGTTGTCCCACCAGCCCACGACAGCAGCTGTAGCAACCACAGCAGTAGAGCATCGTTGCTCTGCTCCCTTTTCTTCCCCCTGTTCGTCTCACCAGCCAAAATCACCTGCTTCCTCTTCATTCTGCAGCAGGGACTGCAACAACTCGGTTAGCAGCAACAACAACCTCCAGCCGTCCTATTATTGTTCCCAGACCAAAACACCAGCGTTTCTTTTTTCCTTTCGGCCGAACCAGAACCAGAGCATTCTGGTTTCTTCCTTTCGATTTCTTTTTTCCCTTATCATACTCTCTTTCTAGAAACGAAGCACTAGTAACTTCCCAATTTAATCCGAAAATCTGGATTTTTCTTTCTTTTTTTTTCACTTGATTAGTTTAAAACTTTATAATAAACTTAATAATATTATTAGTGGTTCTTTTTATACATTAACATTTGATTATATATCTTTTTTTTTCAAACTATAGCCCGTGCATCAAAGATAATAATTTTGCTCATTACCAATTTTCTTCTACATTAGAAATGTTTTATTTTATTTATCTATCTATTCGCTCACGACATGGCACGCTCGCAAAGTTCTGAGGTGTTATAGTCAGGTTCGTACTTTCTCAATATGGATACATGGAACACGTTATGAGCTGAAGTTATTTAGTTTGGTAAGCCCAACTCATAAGCACATTCCCTGATTCTTCTAAGTATTTCAAATGGTCTGACAAACCTCGAAGATAACTTTCCTTTTAATCTGAATCTCTTGATGCCCTTCTGAGGACTAATTTTCAAAAATATCTTCTCTCCAACTTGGAACTCTAGTGGTCTTCTCCTTTTTGTTAGCATAGCTCTTCTGACGACTTTGTGCTGTAGTCAGCTTCTTTTATATTAACTTGACTTGGTTATTTAGTTCTTCCATCCAATCTGGTCCCATTAATACATGATCCTCAAGTTCAGCCCAACAGGTAGGTGATCTGCAGGGTCTTCCATAAAGAGCCTCGAATGAAGTCATCTTAATACTCACCTGATAACTATTGTTATAGGCAAACTCTGCCAAGTGTAAGTACTTGTTCTAATTCCCTTTGAAGTCTAAAACACAAGACCTCAACATGTCTTCTAAAATCTAGATAATTCTCTCAAACTGACCATCCGTCTGAGGGTGAAATGTTGTACTCATGGTAAGCTTAGTACCCATCTCCTTCTATAGACTTTGCTTGAACTGTGAAGTGAAGCGAGAGTCTCTATCATTTACAATAGTCTTTGGCACACCATGAAGTCGGATGATTTCTTTCACATAAATTCCTTCCAACTTACTATCTTGGTCTGTAGATCTAATCGGCAAGAAGTGAGCCACTTTGGTGAGACGATCCACAATGACCCAAATAGTATCTTCTCCTTTCTGACTCTTGGGCAAGCCACTGACAAAATCCATGGCAATGTTATCCCACTTCCATTTAGGGATAGGGAGTGGTTGTAACATTCCAGAGGGTTTTTAATGTTCTACTTTCACTTGTTGACAGGTTAAGCACTTGGCAACATGTTTTTCCACATCCCTCTTCATTCCTCTCCACCAGTAATTCTTTCTTAGGTTCTAATACATCTTATCTCCACATGGATGCATTGTATACTTGTCTAATGAGCTTCATCTAGTATGGTTTGCTTACTCTGTCCATTTTGAGGTACACAGTTCCTCTCTCCGAGCCTCAGGATATTCTCATTATCTAACCTAAAGTCAAAATGCTTACCCTATTCAACTCCTTCTATTAGACCTATAAGCCACTTGTTTGCCTTTGTTCCTCCCTGATCTGATGTAGTAGATCCAGTTGGTAAGACATGTTGTAAAGTTAGGCTTGCTTGTTATTCAAGGTTATCCCCAGCTTAAAGTCTTCGATCAATTGGTACATCTGGCATTTTTCTTCCTTTTGGTGGTTGAAATTTCTACTCAAGGCATCAACCACCACATTGGCCTTCCCTTGGTGGGAGTATAATTGAAAATCATAGTCCTTGAAGAACTCCATCCACTTATGTTGCCTGAGGTTCAACTCTCTTTGGGTGTAGATGTACTTCAAGCTCTTATGATTTGAAAACAGATCGAATTTTTTCCCATAAAGGTAGTGTCTCCATAACTTCAGGGAAAATACGATGGCCGCTAATTCTAGGTCATGAGTAGGGCAATTCTTCTCATGGACCTTTAGTTGTTGCAAGGCATAATCGACTACTCGTCTTTCTTGCATCAACATTGCTCCAAGTCCACTCAACGAGGCATCAATATAGAGGGTAAAGGTAACACCATGGGTGGGTATGACTAAACCAGGGGTCATAGTCAATCTCTTCTTCAGTTCTTGGAATAATTGTTCACAACTCTCATTCCAATTGAACTTAACTCCCTTCCTGGTCAACTTGATTATAGGTTTTGCTAGTTTGGAGAAATCTTGGATGAACCTTCTATAGTACCCAACCAGACCTAAGAAGCTCCTAATTTCTGTAACTGTCTTAGGTTGCTTCCAATCCATAATTACTTCTACCTTCTCCGGATCTACGGAGATGCCTTTTGCTAATACTATGTGGCCAAAGAACTTGAATGTCTTCATCTAGAACTCACATTTGCTAAACTTGGCATATAATTGATGCCTTTTGAGGGTCTCCAACACTATCTGCAAGTATTCTAAGTGTTCAGCCTCTGACTTGGAGTATATTAGAATGTCATCTACGAATACCACCACAAACTGGTCAAGATACTATCTAAACACTCGATTCATCAAGTCCATGAATGCTATTGGGGCATTGGTGAAACTAAGACCATCACAGTGAACTCAAAGTGTCCATATCTTGTTCTAAAGGCAGTCTTGTGTATATCAGACTCCTTGATTCTCAACTAGTGATATCCTAACCTAAGATAAATCTTTGAGAAATGAGTGGCTCCTCTCAATTGATCAAATAGGTCATCAATCTTTGGCAAAGGATACTTACTATTTATCGTAGCTTGGTTCAACTTTCGATAATCAACATAAAGTCTTATAGAACCATCCTTCTTTTTCACAAACAACACCGGAGCTCCCTTAGGTGATTCACTTGGCCTGATAAAACCTTTTTCTCAGAGCTCATCGAGTTGAGACTTTAACTCAATCAGTTTTACTAGCGTCATCTTGTAAGGAGGTATGGCAATAGGGTTGGTTGCATGGTGAAGTTTGATCTTGAACTCTAAGTCTCTAGCAGGTGGTAATTCGGGTAAGTTGTCTAGGAACACATCCTAGTACTTGCTAACCACTGCTAGGTCTTGGATTCTTTTTAGTTTAATAGGTTCTTCCTTAGAGAGTTCCTCGAGCTCATTCTTCTGCCTTAAACAGTTCAACATAGCTATGGTTCGACTTCTCAGTAATCTTTGCATATCCCTATTGATTCTATAGATTTCCCTAGAAGATAAGGTTATGGTTATTCATCTTTTAGAACAAATCTATCTGGGCTTAGTACTGGTCTAACCAATCCATTCCGAAGATTACATCATAGCCATAAAAAGGTAAAGTACATAGATCAACCGTTATGAGCTTATCCCCGAACCTTAGGTCACAACTACACATTCTTTTTGAAGTCACAGTGGTCACTTTTGGTGTGGACACATTCAAAGTTACGCGTAGTGTTTTTGTCACAAGTTGTAACCTACTAGCTAGTTCTTTGAAGATAAAAGACTTAAAGGCACCCGAGTCAAATAACAATTTCATAGTAACATTAAACAACAAAAACGTACCTTCCATTGCAGGGACCTGGTCTTCCTAAGCCTCAACAACAAACATTTTGGCCTGGTTCTACCTACGACCTTGTTTGCGTCCCTAATTGGCATTCAGCTACTGTTGCCTCCCTTAAGGACAACCATCCTAACCTCCTCCCTGTTGTGGCTGTTGCTGAGGCACTTGAGCAAGTGTAATTGGACAATTCTTAGCAAGATGATCCTTCTATCTGCACACATAGCACAACCCTTACCTCCTAGCTTGCTCCTTAAACTCATTCATGGTCTGCCCCTATTTATGTGGTGTTTTTCCACCATTCTTACTTTTCTTCTGAGACCCATGATCTTTTTCATTCTCGGGCCTTTTATTCTTTTCCCTCAACCTTTGTTCTAGGTTGAGTTATTGTTCCAGTGTTAGGGTTTTTTTCTATGATGTCTTTGTAAGTCTTCAAGCCTGGAGTTTTCACTATCTTTCGGATCTCCATCTTAAGACCTTGTGCGAATCTATTAGCCTTTCTTTTCTCTTCCCTGATTAGATCTGCTGAGAATTTGGCTAGTTCAGTTAACTTCATCTCATATTCGACTATAGTCATGTCCCTCTAATTTAGTCGAACAAAGTCATCTTGTAGCTTGCTAAGAGTCGCTTTCAAAAAAAAAATTTCATAGAAGATCTCTGTGAAGTTCTCCCAGGTCATGGCATCCACATTTGTATTAGGGTCCACCCTCATCATACGCCACCAACTTCTGGCTGGCCCTTTGAAGTGGTGCGTGGCTAGTGCTACCCGTCTTGACCTAGTTACCTTCAACACATTGAAAATTTCCTCTATCTCTTGGTACTAGTGGTCCGCTGAGATGCCATATGTGGTCCCATCAAATGAAGGAGGATGGAACTTCTATAGCTCTATCAGCATCTTCCTTTATTTCTCATCCTCCAAACCCTTTTGAACCCTCTAATGTTCGGGATCTTAGGCCACAGGTACTAGCTGTTGAACCTGGATAGGTTCAGGTACTTAAGGCTGTGGAGCCACCTGAGGGATTATTTGTGGAAGTACCCTCAACAGTTGATCTAGCAACCTTTGCGACATCTCATTCATTATGGCCTCCATCCGTGCTTCCATTCCAGTAGACAGTTCTTGTTCCTGTTGCTCAGTCTCATCAGAGGTGGTTGATCGGGTTGCATACTTCTTTGCTCCAGCCATTTTCTACAATTTGAGTAGGTTGCCAATATTTGCCTCATCAAACGTTCATACTATCATGATTCTAGATTCATGTCTCTAAGTTCTTGATCTGTTCAGTGGCCTAAAAGTTTTTCTTCTAGGTTCTTTCCATGCATGGTATAGGATTTGGTTTCAAAGTAAATAAACAGTAAGACATGCATATCATACAATTAAGCTAGCATAGCAAGGTTCCAAGCTTTCACTTAAGCTTTCAGGTTTAAGGGTCTCATACCACTCTATCCCTTCCACTTAAGTTTTCACCCAGAATAGAGTCGCACCCAAACAATTTCATGAGTTGCTCGATAACTGAGGTTCTCAAGTCCACTATACTCCACCGTCGTCCCATACCAGCGAGCATAGAGAAACACGTTCTGCTAATATAATCGATCATTCACCACATATGTTCCATCATTCTTCAAGTCCAAGCTTCCTTTCTAACCCCAAATTCCTATCCACATATGTGCTTCTAGTTCTCATCCCCCTTTCCTCTCAAACACACTTCAAATGCTTCATTTTGTTGTGGGGAGAGTGGGGGGAGAGGTTCTTTATTTATAATAAAGCTTTGATCATTAAAGCTAGTATTTAGGGCATGGTGGAGGCTATGTTAGAGGAATGAAAAGGTAAGGGAGGGTCATGCATGCTTGGTTGCAAGCAATTGTAAGAATTAATGGTGGTGGTTGAAGAATACTATTTATGTACTTTAAAATCATCTTTTGGCGAAGTTTTGTAAGCAACATGGTAAGGTGAGTCAACTTTAGTATTTATGATACTATTCAAATAATCAATTATTTGATTTAATTTTTATATTATTTATCATTTTATTATTATTATTATTATTATTATTATTATTATTTTTTTTTTTTTTTTCATCTTTATTTGTTTTAAATTTTTTTTTAAGTCTCCTTGGCGTCTAGAGCATTTCAACACAAAACTCGTTGTCTGCTTTAATTATTTTGTCTTTGAAATAATTTTGTAAAGTTTATTGTATTTGTGTGAGACTGGTTGAGTGCTCTAATTCTTGATAATGGTCAAGCTTTGTTAACCAAGGTTATTTGACACTTAATTATAGCCATCTTGGGTTTATTGACTTAGAAATTTCAAGATATTACATTGTCATTCGTTCATCAAGCTCTTGATGCGGTTCTTTTCACCTCAATATCATCTTTCAAATACCCCCGTATAATTAGGATAGCCTTACTTCACTCTTGTAATACCCTGAAAACTCTATATTGAATTAAATGAAATTCAAGATTAATTCAGTAAAATTGAATGCAAAATGAAATCAAATTCATTTCAAGACTAAATTTGGCAGGTTTCCAAAAGTCTCATTTTGTAATCATTAGGGACCCAAAATAACCTAAAACGAAGTAAGGTAACATGAACCAACTAATTTGACAACATATCCGAAAATTAAAACAATTGGTCAAGATTAGGGTTTTCATTTGCTAAACGCCCTTCAAGGGGTCCAAATTAGAAAGAATTGACATTTATGATACTTCAGGGAATCAAAATAACCCAAAACGAAGTGGGATGATATGAACTAACAAAAAAAATAACATATCCAAAAATCAGGACAATTGACCAAGATTTGGATTTTCATTTCATAGCGCTTTCAGTGGATTCTAAATAAGGAAAGTAAATGAAAAAGAATTTGGCCAAACCATATATTGAAATTCTTAATTTTTTTCATGTGATTCCAAAACTATAAGTTATAAATCATAATTCCTTGTAAATAAGAAGATATTAATTTTTATTTGATTGTTATAAACTCATGAAGTCATGGCCACCCTAAACATGTGTAAGTCACATAGGTGGAACACCATGATCATATGTACCCTCACCCTACCCAAAACTCTATGGGATGTTTCCTTTATTTGAATCCTTATAAAATTATTTCACGTCCCATACAAATGATTCAGTATGCTCGCATAAGTAGACGTTTTATATGTCCTAGAAATCATAAGACATGATTCCATATACACCCCTTCTTGATTGTGTACACCCACACCTACTTAAGCCAAGATCAGCCCAACCATGTACATGTGTGTGTGCACACATATGAGTAACCCTATTTATATAGTTTCCTGGAACCAAGATGAACATCTTTGAATATTATATGGTGTCCCCTCAAATCTCATAGTGTACACCCATGCTTTATGTCCAAGAAATAAGAGAATAGAAAAATATTCCTTGTGTGTTTGTGTGATGAGCAAGCAAGGAAACCAAAAAAAGGAAAGTTACCATGAGCACATATGGGACGTCTCATTTGAATTAAAATATGATTTAAACCTCTTTTGTATTCACACATAGTTAGGAAACAAGATTGTACTCATATCTTTTGAATTAGAAAGTCATAGTGGTCCCATTTGCCAACCATGAACACACTTGCCCTCTTTATGCAAATTGTCCCCTCTTCTTTGAAAACTTGCTCAACTTTGTCAGTTGCCTAAGACTTCCCAAAGCGTGCCCCCATTACGCATGAACATTTATATAAACCCCCTCTTGCTCACATTTCTCTCATCCCAAAACAAGAGTTGAAACCTGTAACTCCCCCAGTTCCCGTTCTTTCTCTATCACATACGTCATAGGTGACGTGGTGGTCTCGTGGCTTGAGTCATCATTTCTTCTGAGTGCAGTCAGTCTTGCTTTCTATCTGACAACTGAGAATATTACTTTTTCTTTTCCTCATTTATCTGTTAATTTCAACAGTTCATATCCAAGGGATAAAATATAGATACAATAATCTGAAAACATTACTTCATTATCAGAGTTATGAATAATTTTGTGGGCTCCATAAACATCTTTTGATAATACAAATATTTTTGACATTTGACATAATCAAACCCTACAATACACATCATTTTCTACTATATTGTCATTAATTTACATTAATCTGTTGAAGCATCGTCTTCAATAATTCCCTGAAAAAAATGATTGGGTGAGCTCAAGAGCCCAGTGGATCATACACAATACATCCATAGCATTATTTAAACCAAACACTGAACATGCAAACACTTATCATCCATTAGGC
>JAJIYU010019906.1:0-10608 GCA_030144865.1 Tinospora cordifolia | reverse complement strand
TGTTTTAAATGAATTTCATGTCTACCGAACGAAACCAATGTTTTGATGGCCATTGTACATTTTAATTTTTCACATCATAGTCAATTTAATAGAAAGATAAGAGGCTGAGACAAAAAAAGAAAGAAACCGAACCACGTGGCCTCCGGCTCTCGGCGAATGAACGAACGAACAGACGGGCGCGCGCCGTCTCCGCGCGCGGCCCGAGCGACGGACCGTCGCAACGGACATAGAGACGGTCGACCGGGAGCCGGGGTGTCACAAATCCCCTCTGCCCAACCCAACCAAAACTAGAAATATAATTTTTTATGAAAATTAAATAGCGAACAAAACTATTTCACCTTGACAAGACCGGACATTATAAAATGTTTTGGTGGACTGCCCTCAGTAAATCTAATATCCTCCTAAGAATTTCTAAAGAGGACAAAATCATTTTCCAAGGCCTCCATAAATTTCTAATCCCTATCAATAGTTAAGAAAATGTTTTGTGTCACTCACGCCTATACATTAAGATTTTGGAAAAGCACATTTTTATATAAAAAATAGAAATAATTACATAAATATAACTATTCTCATTTGTGTACATATACTACAAACTTAATATAAAAAATATGAGAAACTATTAATTAACAAGTATTAGTATAACATTAATATACAATCAGTATAATAATTAGTTTATAAACAATAATATAACATTAGTAAACTGTTAGTATAACATTAGTATACAATGTTGTAAAACTTATCAATTAACAATTATTAGTATACCAAAAATTGATATACAGTCAGTACAACTTTAATATACTATTAGTATATACTGATATAACATTTATCTTATAAATAATGGTATACAGTTGGTATAACATTGGTATACTTTTAATATGTTAATATTTTAATATATTATCAGGTTACAATAACATTAGTGACCAACTTTTGGTATACAGTTGTATAACAACTATTAGTAGTGCCGGTATAACATTGATATATATATATATAGTTATATAGTTTATAATAATGGTATAATGTTTGTATAACATGGTATACAATATTGTAAAAACATGGTATACATGTCATACAAAGAAATCCTCCTCTGAAATCAATGAAATCCTCCAGTTCATATACAATATTGTAACAACATGGTATACAAAGAAATCATCCTCTGAAATCAACAATTCCTTCTCGAACCCCTAAGAAACTTTTTGAACCTTCATTGAGCTACGAGATTTTCATCAGAGGTTGGACATCAGGCACTTTGTCTTCAATAGAGCTTAGCTCACTAGTTTTCGTAGGTCTCTACCAAAAAAACCCTAGAAATTCGAAAGCCTACTCACAATTTCCTCATGAAACAATTTTTGTCTTTGTCTTCGACTTCATCTTGGAGATGCCAGATCACGCTGCTTTTGCTACCTCGTTTACGAAATGTCCAGGTATGCCTTGGCCAAACTGCTACTCTGTGCAGCAGTTGTTGCTCCAGCTCCTACATTTGGGAGAGAATTGTGTATAATACCCTAAAATTTTGTACTAAATAAAATGAAATGATAAATAAAGTTTAATCCATTTTTAGAATCGATTGACAAGTATAAATTTGCTCAAAACCTCTCAGTCACGTGAAATTTAAGAAAAAGGGAATGAAATAAAATGAAATGGGGTAAGCATCTCAAATGGCCTAGGCTTCCAAAATTTATTTCATTTTCCTAATTAAGAGTTCATTACTCGGTATGCAACAAGGGAATCTAAAGTAGGAAAGAAAATGGGAAAAACTTATCCAATTAATAAATATAAATTTTTATTAAATTCATTTGAACCCAAAAATATGTGTTAAGGGCTTAAAATCCTAGCCAAATGAAAGATATGAAATGATTTTAAATTTATGTGGACCCAAAAAATGTATGAACACCCTTAAGCATGTGCAAGTCACATGAGAGATAATGTTAGCATGACATGTAATCATATACACCATGCTCTACATACCAAAAATGTTTCAAATAATCACAATTAGAAGTTCCAAAAAAATGATCATGTATACCACCATGTGTGATAATGGACAATACTTTGCCATAATCACAACAACGTCCCATGATCACAAACCCTAACCCTAGATGTCATCTCTTGTGCTCAACCTAATAGAATGGAAAGTTTCAATGAGGAAAAATGGAAAAATTAAGAAGATTCTATGAGCTAAGGGGTTGGCCATGTGCACACCAAAGGGAAATTCCAAGAATAAAAGGTGCCTAAAATAAACCATATCAAAGGGGTCCCGTGGTCTAAATCATGCTCACAAGAAGGAATAGGAGATAATTCTATTCACTAGCTAGACATGCAAGAGAGGAAACACAAGAAAAAGAAAGATTCTTGACCTTAGATTGATGCCCAAAATAAAGAATGAAAATGTCTTGCTCACATGGCTTCTAAAAATAGAAGTTGCTTGACTTAACTAGGAAAGTTGCCTTGCTCATGAGCATCCACCCTATTAGAAAAGTTGTCTTGCTCATGAGATTCCACTGTATTTTTGACGTCCAAGAAGATAGGAATCATTCCTTGCTTGCTATTAGCCAAGATCATGTTCACTCCTAAGAAGGAAACATCAAAACCGTCCAAAATATGTGCACACAATGCCTTGATCCCAAAACGGAAAGGTTTCCTTGTGATGTATGTGTGATACCCAAACATAAAACCAACTAGGAAATTTCTATGAGCAAAAAATCTGAACACATTTGGATGTCCAAACTGAATTGAAAAGTGTTCTAAATCCTTTTTGTGCTCACACAAAATTAGGAAATCAAATATCTTGTGCACATACATGAAATGGAAACCATATCTTGCATACTTGCCAAACCATGCTCACCTTAGGAAATTAGAAAGATCTTGTAATACCTTGTAATCTGGTACTGAATAAAATAAAACAATTCAATTGCAGTTGATTGAATTTGAGTAAGAAATGAAAATTGGTCCATTTCAGATATAAATTTAGCAAGTCCGAACCCCATTTAATGTATCTTTTGACCTCAGAATGACCTGAAATGACACAAGATGCCCTGAGCTGATCAATTAGACAACATATCTAAAGATCAGCTCAATTGGCTAAAATTTGAGTTTCATTTGCTTAATACCCTTCAGTAGAGTCTAAATTAGGAAAGTAAATGAAATGAGGGTCACCCTAGCCAAATGATAGTTTGAAAATGTGCATTATTTTATTATGAACACAAAAATATATAATAAAGTCTTTAATTCTTGGTAAATAATGAGATGTGAATTTTTACTAAAATTCATGTGGGCCCATAAATTCATGGCCACCCCTAAACATGTACAAACCACATGGGTGGAACACCATGATCATGTACACCCCCACCCTACCCAACCTCAATGGGACATTTTCCTTATTTGGAATCATGTAGAATGATCTCATGTGCCATGTAAATGATCAAGTATACCACACCTATGAGAAACCATGAAGAATAATCTCATGTACACCACACTTTGATCATGTGCATCATGCCCTATTATGCAAAATTGGTCCATGTGTATGTGTGCACATATGTGAGCAACCCTAATTTAAAAGTATCTAAATGGTAAACCATGGAACCCTAGCTATCATACACACAAAGAAGAAACCAAAACCAAGAATAAGAAAGTTTCTAAAACCCAAAATGCTCCAATCTTGGCACCATGTGAAGAGATTAACATCATATCCTAAACAAAACCCTAGCTGTCCTCTATGTGTGTGTTATAAGCAACAACCCCAGCCATCATATGTGAGGAAACCCTAATTAAAGATGCCAAATCATGGCCCCCTTGTGTTCTTGAAAATCCATATAAACCCCTCCTTGTGCACACTTATTCTTCATCCTGAAACAAAGAGTTGACACTTCGTGCTTAGCTTGTTTTAGCCTTCTTCTTGGCAACCTTTGTGTTCTTGAGTGATCTTGAGATATTCTTGAGTGTTTGATTGAGTGTTCTTGAGTAGTCTTGAAGTGCTAAAAGTGTTGAAGAAATGAACCTCTACCGGATTTCCATCAAACTTGCAATTAAGGTAGAAGTGATTTCTAAAATATCCTCTTTTCTTCTTTAGATTAATACCATGTTCATTGTATGTTTAATTTTCAGTAATCATTAATATTTCAATTTCAAAAATTTATTTTATGATTTCAATGTCAGTTTAGTACATGAGCACGTTTTAAGCATTCATAAATCCATGCTATGCTTAGTACCATGTTTAGGTTTATTTCAATGTTTGGTGCATGTTTTTTGGTGATTCATGCTTTGATTTTTAGATTGTTTATAATCTGAAATTATTTCTCCTATTTTATGATTCTTGGATATGAAATTAATCATGAGATGATGATGATTAATAGCCATGTACCATCATAGTAAACATGCGGGTTACTATGGATGTTCTTTACATATAATTAGTTCACATGGGTGATGTCCCAAAATACTTGGAATATGGGTTAGGCCCTAAGTCCAATGAAATTGGCTAAGAAATGCTTTTTTCACTCTAAGAAGGTATTTTGTTAAGAACATCAACAACTTTGAAAATCCTTTTGGTCTAAATCACAACTATACATAAAATGTTGCTTGAAACGCCTAATGTATGCAAGTTTATGAATTATGGATGTGTGTTTAGTCTAAATTAGAAAATTGGTTATTTAAAAAGGATCTACTGAGCTATGTGCTCACAATTCCTCTCTTATTTTCAGGAAATTGAACATGCATGAAGACGTTGCAAATTGTGATAGTTTCTTTATTTTTAGAAAGTTTCTATATTTGAATCTAAGGGCTTGTAGCCCAAGTTTTGAATATTCCGTTGTAATAGCTTTATTTTAAGATTGAGTTATATATTCCACTTTATTTAAATTAATAAGGTTTATGAATTTCTTTTATCTCTTGTATTATTGCCTTATTTGATTTGATTCTTAAAATTGAGTTAAGTATTCTTGAATTGCATTAAGGCATAAGATAATTGAAATAGAATGTCAAGTGTGAGTCACTTGTAAAGTAATACCAGCCCAATCCGCCTGTATGGTTAAGTCCACTGTTAAAATAGTGCTTATGTCCAAAAATTGAAAGAATACGGAGACTGGGGTGTTACAATTATGGTATCATAGCCTAAGCTTTAGATGCTTTGGGCTAGAAATAGAAAGTCAAGCCTAGACATGTGTTGTTGGGCTAGAATTGAAAAGTTTTATCTTATACCAATGGTGGTATTAGATTTAGAAAGTATTACCTTAATTAGGTTTGACCAGTGCTTTGAGTTGAAATTAGAATGCCCTACCTTCTATTTTGAAATTGAAAACTGTTTTGGAAAGTGTTTCCAAAAAGGAAATATATGTTTTGAAATGTTTTGTTTGCATACAAGAACTACAAGTTGAGCTGATAGTAGGTAAGCCTTGTCCCAACTAAAGTTAAACATTGAAAGGGAGGTGAGTTATCTTGCCGAAGAAAGTGTAGTTGCTAAGCAGACTTCTCCCACCAGCTTATATGATCGGAGTTGAAGAACACCCTTACTTTCTATTAAAGGAAATTAAAAGGTAAAAAATTAGGACAAGAAATTGAATAGAAGTTGAAAAAGATGCCCAAGGTGGAATCTCGACTAGACAGAGGTTGTGAGTCAGCCAAACTAAAACCCTAGGTCAAGGGAAGAAACCTTAGGTAGGAACATGGGTGTAGCCAAAGGTGGCAAAGTGGATCAAATGCATAAAACTTTAGGATATAGGTTAGAAACTAAAAATGTGCGAGAACAGAACACCTGTTTGGTCAGGACATGAGATTCGGAAGATTCTATATCTCTAGTTTCTATATAGTATGCGATGTATAAGAATTTGGGGTTATGTAACACCCCAACCCCCAAGAGACTGGTTTAAGCTCAACCACAAAGTAGGTAGGGTCCCATGTTACATTTTGAAGTACACAACTTGCATCACTTTCTATTATCTCAAGTCTTATTATTTCGCAATGAGCACACAACCCAAATAATTTAATTCTAATTTAATAAGACTATTACAAAAGAGATAAAAGAAAAACTTCAATCTTTATTTATTGAACAAAATAAAGAGATACATGCTTGAAATTCAAATAATGAAAATGGGAGCACATAACTCTAAAATATAAAAGTAAAATTCAGCGGAAGTCTTTATTCAAAATTTAGGCAATATGCCCTTACGTAGAAACTTTCTTAGAGTAGAGTTTCTAATCCCTTAGCAAGCTTGATCATATATTTCAAATTCTGAAAAATAAAAGGAAGGGATAAACACATAGCCTAGTGGATCATTCATCAAACTACTAATTTACTAATTCAAATCAAAAGTACATCCAATTTCAATCACTTACAAGCATTAAACGTTTCAAACAATATCTTGTTAGTATTGTATATTTGACCAAAAGGGGTTTTAATCCCTTGATTTTCTCCATTAAAATACTCTTATTCTGGGATGGAATGACAATTCATCTTGCCACATTCTATTGGAAATAAGGATCACATGTCCACATTCCAAGTATTTTAAAACACATCCACACCTAGTGATGTTACTCATATACACTAAATATATGCAAAGAACACCCATAGCATCACTTAGACTACTATGATGGTACGTGGTTGTTATCTTCACTTTCTCATATTTAATTTTGAATAAATATGAAACAAGATCATGATAATTAATATCAGAATTTAAATAATCAAGAGAACATGAAAACATACATGACATGCTTAAGAATTTAAAAATGAGCCTAAGCACAGTTTCTAAGCATGTTATACTATCATGTATGAATTTAAAAAATGAAAACATGTTAAATTGAAAATAAAACTTGATAAAAAATGTTTCAAACTAAAATATAAATATGTTGAAAACTAAAAACAAACATGAATATACTAAAGACTTGAAGTAGTAAAGAAGGAGTTTTAGAAATCCTATCTACCTTAATTCGAGTTTCTTTGTAAAATCCGGCAGAGGTTCCCCTTATCTACCACTTTTAGAACTTCACAAACTTCTAATCACAAACAGAAATACTTCAACAACTCTCTAAAACATTAAAATAAGAACTTCTTAGACCAGAAAAAAAAGAGAGTGAGAAGAGGTGACAAGAAGAAGGCAAGAACAAGCAAAGAGGAAAGTATCAACTCTTTGCTTTGGGATGAGATGAATGTGAGATAGAGGGGGTATTTATAGGTGTTCATGAGCATAAGGGGGGCACCTAGGGTAGCTCACCACGTTTTGGCATGTTTCCAAACTTATAAGGGGATGGTTTGGGTGAGAAAGACAAGTGTGCTCATGGTTGGCAAGTGGGACCACTAAGGTTTCCAATCCAAGTGTGAGCAAAATCTTTGAACCTTATTTGTTTCTTTTATGTATGTGATCATAATTAAAGATTTAGAATATATTCTAATCTCTCTTGGACGTCCTCTATTAGTAGGGAAACATTCCAATGTGTTGTGATTCATAAAATCAAATAAGTTTCTAATATGGGCACATAAAAACAAAGCTTTGGAATGTTTTTTATTTCCCTTGGATTCTTTCCCTTTTTGGCTCCACATGTGAGCATGAGGTAAGTTTCTATTTTCTAATTTTTTCTAGGTGAAGGAATCTTGTTATATTTCTTTAAATCAGCCACTCTCATTGAACTTCTATCTTGGGTTTGTCACAAGTGTGCCCATACACACACTTATGAGACATTTTATATGTAACCTTGGTATACATGATCATTTATCTTGGAACATAGAATCATTTTTCATGGTTTCTATAGGTGTGGGCATACATGATCATTTACATGGCACATGGGATCGTTCTTCATGGTTTTAAATAATAGACACGTCCTATGGAGCTTAGCGTAGGGTAGGGTGCACATGATCATTGTGTTCTACCCATGTGACTTGCACATGTTAGGGTGGCCATGACTTCATGGGTTCACAAAAATCAAATAAAAATTAATATCTCTTTACTTACATAGAAATATGATTTATAACCTATAGTTTTGGAATTACATGAACCTAATGCACATTTTAAGGTATGGTTTGTTCCAAATCTTGGTCAATTGTTCTGATTTTCAGATATATCACTCATTTTGTTACTTCATGTCATTTTGTTTCATTTCAGGTCATTTCCATCCCCTGAAGTACCCTAAATGACGATTCTTTCTAATTTGGACACCCTAAAGGGCGTTTAGCAAATGAAAACCTTAACCTCGACCAATTATTCTAATTTTTGGATATGTCATTCATTTTGTTAGTTTATGTTATTCCATTTCTATTCGGGTCATTTCGATCCCCTAGAGTACCCTAAATGACAATTCTTTCTAATTTGGACTCCCTGAAGGACGTTTGGCAAATGAGAATCTTAACCTTGACCAATTATTGTAATTTTTTGATATGTTGTCCCCTTAGTTGTTTCATGTCACCTTACTTCATTTAAAGTTGTTTTGGGTCCCTACGGGGCACTAAATGAGAGTTTCGAAATCCTGCCAAATTTAGCCTCGAAATGAGCTCGGTTTCATTTTGCACCCAAATTTCACTTAATAAATGATAAATTTCATTTAATTGAGTATAGAGATTTAGGGTATTACGCGACTCAATGGTAGCAAAATTCACTAAATCTGGGTACTTAAGCCCTAGGTCCCAGGTTTGAATCTTCACGGAGGCGAAAGAAAACCCCAAGGGGAGGGAACAATACCTTGTGAATCACTACGCCCGCCGTGTGTGGCCGGGGTGTGCAGTGTGTTCGAACTATGTGGTGTGACAATAAAAAGATGCCTTTTTATTGTCACACCACATAGGTCAAACACACCGCACACCCTAAACACACATCGCGCGTGTGGTGACTCACCAGGCACTGTCTCCACCCCTTAGGGTTTTCTTTCGCCTCTACGAAGATTCGAACCTAGGACCTGGGGCTTATGATGGAAGCTTAGACTCGAAGAATGACAGACCATGGTTGGTGAATGATCGGTAACTTTGGAAGAACTTGTTTCTCTATGCTTGGCTAGTATGGGATGGTTAGGTATAGTGGGCTCGGAAAACCTTAGTTATCGAGACATTTGCGAAATTGTTTGGGTGTGAGAATTTTCTGAGTGAAAGTCTAAGTGGAAGGGTTAAAGCAGTATGAGACACTTGAACCTAGAAACTTAGATGGAAGCCTAGAACTTTGCCATGCTAGCATTAAATTGCTTGATTATATAATTGTAACATCTCAAAAATTTGTATGAAATTTGAAAATTCATTTAGAGAATTATACAGAATTGACAGATGAAAAATTTGGTAAGTCCTAGTTTAGTCAAATAAGGAATAAAATCAATTTAATGAATTTTTGGAAGAAAATATATGAATATAATGTATATCATGGGATATCATAGCCAAAAAATATAAGGATATATGCAATTTTTGATAAAAACAAGACTAGAAAGTCAATTTGGATTAAGATTTGGCAAAAATTCGAAAATAGAACATGAAATTCGGCTAAAAATCATATAAATATAACTCAAAACGCATCCAACGGCTGCAAACCATTGATCTGAATCCGATTTGCGATCCGACGGTTGCAAGATGATCCGCACCAACGCCCGAGTGCATAGGATAACAAAGATCGAACGGATGGAGATGATCAAGGATGACCGGACGGTCGTGATCAAAGTCACGAAATCTCGATCACGAAGTCGCATGGTGCGACTCTGCGGGTGCCAATCTCGACCCTTCGACCTGATCTGTGTGCGTGTCTCGAGGTCGATCCAATGCATTGAGATATTAGCCGGTTTATAAAATATAAAAAAATGCAAAAAAATCGACGGAAAATTTGCCAAAAATTACCGAAAAAATTGAGATAAATACCAAAAATTGATTTTTAAATTTTGAAAAAAATTTGAAAATACTTATTTTCCTCTTATAATTAGGAAATACAAAATTCTAGAGAATTTAGGTGTTTTACTCTAAGAAAAACTCAAAAATTTCTATTTTTTTCCCTTTGAAAATCTATATAAACCCTCCTAGGCTCTTATTTCCCTTATTCCAAAAATAAGAGTTGAAATTTCTTCTTATTTTCTCTAAGCCCATTTCTTGACACATCTTTTCAACTTTCTTTCCTCTCTCTTGTGTGTGAGAAGTTTTTCTCTTGGGTTGGGGAATTGATTTGGGTGATCTTCGTTGGCACTAGTACGTGGGGGAATTGCTGTAGAAATTTCTGAAGAAAGCGTCACAAGGTAGAAGTAATTTTTAGAACACCCTTTTGTTCTTATTTAAATTTATGGCATACTCATTGTTTGTGTGTTTTTCACTGAAATCAAAGATTTTCAATTTCAGTTTCAGAATTTTAAAAATTTATTTCAATTTTTCAGTCTTGATTCATGTTTAAGCAATTATATCATTCATGCCATGTTAGTATTATTCTTAGGCTTTTAAATTAAAGTATGATGCATGTTTTATAAGTGTTTCATGAATTGATTGTGTATATTAGAGGTGTTCGTGGGTTGGGTTGGGTCGGGTTTGGGGTAAACCCGCAACGCAACCCAAACAGTTCGGGTTAGAAAAGTTCAAACCCAACCCAAACCAATCTATGGTTAAACCCAATCCAACCCAAACAGTTCGGGTTCGGTTTGGGTTGGGTCGGTTTATCGGGTTGGCTCTAATTCAATATT
>JAJIYU010019905.1:0-10603 GCA_030144865.1 Tinospora cordifolia | reverse complement strand
TTTCTTCAATGAAAAAAACTACTTCATCCAAATAAAAATATAAAAAATGATTTGACCTCTTAAATACTTAGAAAAGTCTAAAAAACATTAAGCGGCTTCATTTTGTTTAACGTTTCTTTTTAATATTAATTAGTTTAAAATTCTACATTATTTATCAGAAAAAGTAGTAAGATTAAATTCTTTTAATAATATTTTTTTTATTTTAATAAAAATATGACACTCAAATAAAAGTTATAAAAAATAACTTAATCTCTCAAATAAAAAAAAGCGTAAAAGTAATAAACTTAATTTCTTAGATATCGCGCTATATTCACGATATTCAAATCTGTATACATGGATTCTTACGAAGTTATACCAATGTGATACCATAATAGATATGTTATTTGAGTTGTTACATGTCATTCGACTTTGTGTACATGCATTATTCGTCATGATATCGATAAGATACAAAGAACAGATTATCACGCTGCATTTTCACCATTCAAATTTATATACATGGATTATTCGGAAGTTATACCATGTGATACTAGAATAGATATGCTATCTAAACAGTTACATGACATTCAAATTAGTATACACGCATTATTCATTTGTAATACTGATATTATATCAAGAACAGATAAACGTTGTTATACTTATATTATACAAACAATATGTTAACATTATTCATTAGTTATGCCTATATTACACTATCGATAATAACACATTGAATGCAAAGAATTTACAAACGAGGCAACTATCAAGTTTATTCTGACATTATTTGAACGTTATTCCGACAATACTCGAAAATATGACCAATAATGCAGTTATTAAAAACTAATATCAAGGGTATACACTCGTTATCCATATGTTATACTTATGTTACATATGCTTTAACGCCAAAATTGCAGTTTTGAATGCTAATATCATGTTATTCATATCCTATTCATATATTATACCTATGTTAGGTAGACGATGTTCTCACATTATTCTCACATAATACCTATTATACTATTGATAATGATACGCTGAATGCAAAGAATATCATTTTTAGTCATTCAATGACCATTTGACAAATGGAACAGTTGACAAACTTATTAATAATATGGAAGAATGTCTAGAGTTGTGGAATACTTCTACATATTTTTTGTTATATCCCTTTTGGCTACATTTCCTGCAGCTTATACCTGTTTTAGATTCTCAAACTAATTTTTACCTTTTCATTTTTGGCCTTCCTGCTCTAATTCTTCCAATTCGTGGTGGCACAATCTCATCCTTTATCTCTTGTGGTATATTTCATGTTGCTTCTTTTCCTATGGTATAAATGGTCATATTATAACTAGCAAGCAATGTTTCCTTGGTGTAATAAATTGAATAGAATTTGTATAGGTCCATGTGCTTCTCATTTATAACAGTAAGTGCATGGAAATATGAAATTCCATCCATTTGGAACCTATTGTAGGTGTAGGTTGCAATACCTTGAAAAGTATATAGAGTTTTGATAAATTCAAATAAAAATAATTCAAGCACAATCAACCCTTGAAAAATCCATGAAAACCTAGTTTAGGAGATAGTTAATTCAATGTACAAAAAAATCGTTAAATTGGAGCAAAGTACGACATTTCGCATGGTAATCATCCACTTGTTACCGCGGTAATACTACGTATTATCGGGGTAATGTGACTTAAACCCAGAAAATAACAATGTTATGGTTATCACGGTAATGTTTATGATTATCGCGATAATGTTTGTGATTACTGCGATAATGTTTGTGATTACCGCGGTAATGCGACTAGAATGTAGAGAATTAGGGTTCTGGTTACAGCGGTAATACCACGAGTTACTGCAATAATACGTGAAATATATATGTATAAATAGTGCACCGAAAAACCCTAATTGCCAAAGTGGCCCTATAGTTGCACGCCTATTCCCAAGAACTGATACAAGTTGCCAATAATCGAATTCTCCTCCCTTCCCTACCATTTTAGATTGGTTTTCATTCATTCGAACCCTTCTCCACTGGTTCTCAGAGCCTAAATTCGCGAAGAAGAACACCAACAAGAAGGGAAATTAGTTGAAGTGTTGTTCCAAATCATTGTGCTTAGGTAAATCACGAAACCTCACTTGGAATCATAGTTTTTCATCTTAGATCTGCCTTCTCTGAGAGTATGCACATTTTCTTTGAAACACAAATCAATAGAGGCTTCAAAACCTTGCGTTGAAGGGCAACAAGGGGGAAGAACAAGGGGCTACGAGGTATAATGTTTTTCCATTCATGTATGTGTGTGTTTTGAACGTAATGACTGTGTTGTAGTACGAGACACTCGAAGGAACGACATATCGTGGTAGTACACGTGACAACACGCACACACACACCATCACAAACCCCATTGGTTATTGTTGTAATGTATTGAAAAACCCGTCAATACATTAGTTGCTCTAGTAATTGACTGTGGTAATATGTGTTGTCGATTCTAGCAATCATGGTAATGTGTCCCAGACCCTATTTTTTTCTAGTTACATGCTCTGTTTCGAGTGACTGTGGTAGTACCCTTCTCTACCATAGCACACAAAAAAAGAATATGATATTACACACTTGATATTACCCAAATACATGCCAATCACTGCCTAGATTAATTGGACATTGAATTATGGTTTAATGATATTGAATTATGACACTAAACCATTATAGGTTGAAGATTCAAATTATTGGAACGAGGATTGGAACAAGTGAAGCATAGCAATAGGTGGCATTGATTACCTTGCTCCCTAGTATTATTTAAATTTTAATACTGAATATGTAGTGTGTTTACATTTCTTGAATGCCTAAGAGCATGCTAGGATATTGTTTATATAATTTGTAAATGACATGAATGCATAATTGCTAGAATAACATGATTATATGTCCATGCTCGATGTTTACAATGCTTTATAACATGAGATGATTGTTGTTTTATTTATGAGATGATCGATATGATTACTTTATTATGCAATGATGCATTATACATGATGAAATGATAACGATGCTTGTTATGAGATGTACATTGATGCATGAGCAAAGATAAATTAAGAATTGAACCACGTACTATTACAGTGGTCCATGGGGGATCATTGTGGGTGTTCTCGCGATAAGGAATGATGAGTTTACTTCTAGTTTTTTATGATAAGATGTAATACCTTGAATTTTTTGTACTTAATTAAATGAAATTTATCATCAATTCAGTGAAATTTGGGTGCAAAATGAAACTTGGTTCATTTTAGGGCTAAATTTGGCAGGTTTTCAAAAGTTTCATTTGGTGACTCTTAAGGACGCAACACAGCTTGAAACAGAGTAAAGTGACATAAACTAACTAATTGGACAATATATCCAAAAATTAGAACAATTCATCAAGATTAGGGTTTTCATTTATCAAACGCCCTTCAGGAGGTCCAAATTAGAAAGAATTGACATTTATGGTATTTCGGGGTATCGAAATAACCCGAAACGAAATGGGATGACAGGAACTAACAAAATAAACAATATATCCAAAAACAAGACAATTGACCAAGATTTGGATTTTCATTTGCCTAGTGACCTTAGTTGGTTTTAAATAAAGAAATTTTTGGGAGAAAATCAACTTGGGCCAAACCATACCTTAAAATTTGCATTAGGTTCATGTGATTCTAAAACTATATGTTATAAATCATAATTCCTTGTAAATAACGAGATATTAATTTTTATTTGATTTTTGTGAACCCATGAAGTCATGATCACCCTAAGCATGTGCAAGTCACATGAGTGGAACACCATGATCATGTGTACCCTCACCATACCCTAAGCTTCATGAGACGTTTCCTTTATTTGAGTTCATGTAAAATGATCTCATGTGCCATGAAAATGATCAAGTATGCCACCCCTATGAGACATCCCACTTAGTATTAAGAAACCATGAATGAATGATTCCATGTGCGCCATGATGTGATCATATGCACCATGCTCTACACACCAAAAACATCCCAAATAATCCAAGTTAGAAGTTTCTAATTCAAGAATAGAAGTTGCTGAAAAATGTTTCTAAACACCCAAGGAACATGATTAGAAGTTTCTAATCCAAGAATAGAAGTTGCTAAAAATGTTTTTAAACACCTTAGGAACAAGATTAGAAGTTTCTAAGATTGTCAAATCTTGTTGATTTGATGTGCATAAGAAAAGAAATCAATTACCAAAACATATTGGAAACTTGCCTTGCTCACAATATCACACCTAAATTAACTTTCAAACAAAGAATAATAAGTATTCTAAATCTTTTTTGTGTTCACACATAAATAGGAGATCAAATAAAACTTATATCTTGTTTTCATACTAGGAATGAGAAACCAAATCGGCCCACATTCTAAATCGTGTGCACACTCAATCTATACATTCCAAAATGTCCCCATGGAGAAATGAAAAGGTTTCCTAGTGTGAGCATGCCCAAACCGTCCTCTAGTGTTCATGAAACACTATATAAACCCCCTCATGCTTTCATTTTTCTCATGTTAAAGCAAAGAGTTGACACTTCCCTCTTTACTTGTTCTTGCCCTCTTCTTGACACCTCTTCTCACTCTCTTTTCTCTCTTGTGTGAGAAATTCTTATTTCAGTATTTCAGAGAATTGTTGAAGTAGTTTTTGTTAGGGGTTAAAAGTTTTTGAAGTTCTAAAAGTGGTAGATAAGGGGAACATTTGTCAAATTCTATAAAAAAACTCGGATTAAGGTGGAGGGACTTTTTAGAACTTCTACCTTACTATTTTGAATTTCTAGCATGTTAATGCTTGTGTAGTTTTAGATTTCAACATGTTTTAATTTTAGTTTAGCGTATTTGCATGTTTTAATCATCTATGAAATCATGTCATGCTTAGATTCAGTGATTAGGTTTACTTTGAAGTTTCAAACATGTCATATGATGTTTTCATGCTTTCTTGGTTGTTTAAAATTCTGAAATTTATATTCTGAATTTCTTTTATGATTATGTGATCTTAAACATAAGAAAGTGAAGATAAGAACTACGTACTGTCATAGTGATCCGTAAGAATGCCTTGAGTGTTCTTATCAGATGCTTGGAATGTGTGGTTGCGGGGAGTAACTAAGGGATACTTGGTATGTGGCATTCAATGGAAAGTAATAAAAAATTGTCCTTCTATCCTAAAAAGGGATATCTAAAATAAGAACATCAAGAGAATAAACCCTTTTTAGTCATAACGTCAACTTGAAACCAAAACGTTGTGTGAATCACTTAATGTATGAAAGTGTATGAAATTGGATGTGTTATTAATTTGAAATAGTAACTTTGTTGTTTAATGGATGATCCGCTAGGCTATGTACTCACCCCATTCATTTTATTTTCAGGAGATTGAATGAACCATGAAGATTATGAATATTAGATTCTTTTTAAGTATTAAGAATTTTATTTTAAAGGCATGTTGCCCAAGTTTTAATTTTTAGACTTCCATTGAATTTTTATTTTTAATTAAAGAGTTATGTACTCAAGTTTATGATTTAATTTAAGAATATAAGTTTCTTTATTTTATTTGAATAAATAAAGAGCTCGAAGTATCCCTTTTTCTACTTATATTGCACTTGTTGAATCGAATATTAAGCACAATGAAAAATGTATTCATGAGGGATTTCAGTAAGTGTTAGAACAAAGGAATTGAAATGCAAGTTGTGTACTTGTAAATGTAACGTAGGACCCAACTCGCCTTGTGGTTGAGCTTAAAACTGTTTCAAGGGAGTTGGAGTGTTATGTAAGACTATGGGTGTGACCCTGATGGAGCGATAAGTGTGACCCTAGTTCCCGAGTTAGGTGATGGATGTGTCACTGTCCCATTGGAATCTGTCATACAGTGCATTTTTCTCGTCTTCTTCAGCATGATAATGATGAGAGAACATCAGGGTTAGACCCTTCTATCTAATTAACCATTGATGAACAACTGAATGTTTGAAACACATAATGTTTAATAAGTGATTCTATGTTCTGTGTTTGATTTAAATAATGTCATTGATGTATTGTGTATGATCTATTAGGCTCTTGAGCTAACCCCAACATTTCTATTTCAGGTGATCTTTGAGACACTTCAAGTTACAATACAATTAGGTAGTGTTTAGATATTCACAAACTTTACGGAGGAGGTTGTGATTTGATTTACTTTATTTCTGTTCATGAAAATTAGTCGAATTGGGCAGGTGACCCCTTTTTGTTTGTCTTAATGTTTTTAAGAGTTGGTATTGGGTCACGTGGGCCTGTTTTTAGACTATTACTTGAACATTTTAAGTCTAGTTTAATTTAGTTTAATTCATGAGTTTTGATGAGATTTGGTATATTTTATCTCCTACTGATATCTCTTGGTGTGTCTAAGACATTGATGAATTATTTGTATGAGATCTAGTATTTCTAGAGGATATTTAATAATAATTGAATGTGAGAAAAGTAACGTCCTGATTCTTGGCATATGATATATGCGTCGACGTTTAATGGTGTGTCTCTCATGCATCACAGACGTGATAGAAACGAAAGACTAAGAATTGGGGTGTTACACAGGTCTTTTCCTTTATGTTTACTATATATTTAATTCCATATTTATATATAATATATATCTCATCATTGCATCCTCTAACCTTTTACAACAACACCCTTATATTATAAAAAATGTATTACAATTCCAAAAACAGTAGATAATGCACAAAAAATGCTTGTATACATTGGATATATGTAGGCTATACAAGTTAGTTTACGAACTTACATCTTCAATGATTTTGTGAAGTTTTCTTCCAGCAGATCATGATAAATTTTACAGAGTTGTGTGAAAGTTGATAATGCGTTATTCCGATTTCTGTAGCTCCACCCTTGAACCAATGATATCAAATACTCAAGTAATGTGCAAATTGGGAGCTCTCTTGCAACATTATTTGCTGCATTTAAAGATTTTACTATGTTTGAAGTCATCGCTGAGTGCCTATTATCTATAGAGTGCATACGAGACCACTTTTGAAATCCAACATTTATCAAATATGCTTATATACGCTTGTCCACATTATTCAACTCTTTCATGTTTAGATTGAAATCTGTTAATTGTATATATTTTTGCTGCTCGAATAAAATATTCTTTAATTATACCAAGATGTTTTTTAAATTTACATTTCAAATTGCTTGGTAAATGAAAGATACATGCACAGTGGCTAACACCCAGATACACCAATGTTGTGGTTGTTTGTATACTGTTATGCCTATATGATATGATGCCAATTTTAGGTCTACTACTATATGTATCTATGGATCTCATAAAAAACCATGTGCATAAAGCATCATTTTCAGAATCCACAATTGAAAATGCTAGTGAAAAAATTTTACCTGACACATCCAATGTTGACATAGTAATTAATGTTCATCCATGTGTTAATTTCGAAAAATGTTCCATCCACTACTACAACTAGTATACAATGATTCCAACCCTTGATAGATACATGCAAAGCCATGATACGTATTAGAATGATCTATCATCACTAATCTTCATTATCGTCATTGATCCTGAATTTGTTTTTAAGCATATAGAGGTAGCTTGTCACTAATCTTCATTATTGTCACTGATCCTGTATTCATACTCATTGATCCTATGTATGAATTTGATGGCTTCCCTCTCAATTTTTCCAATGCTTTTTCCTTTGATCTTCATGCTTTGATATAATTTATTTTGACGCCAAAATCATTGTTCATGTCTTGTATAATGTCTTGCTATATATACACTGTCTTTACATTTGAGTATTTCGACTTTATCAAATCTCTGATTATACTTGAGGTTGTCTATCTTTAGGTTGCAACTCTTACATCAACAGGGCAAGTGTGTACATTATTGAACTTCCTTATCTTAAACATGCTCGTTTTTCTTTTTTTTTATAAGTTTTTATTTTTCATGTACAGGTGTCCTCTAAGTACTTCACTGTATACATTTCTTTACAAGATCGAATCACTTTGAATTAGAAGTAGTTATTGATTGCAAAAAACCTCAATGCTATTTTCAAAGTCTCCTTGTCCTTAAACAGTTGCCCCTGCCTGAAATTTGAATGTTTATTGTCATATATCGTTTTTTCACATAGTCCATGATTATCCTCATTCTCAATCATATAATGTGAAGCCCAAATATCCATTTTGCCCATACTCAAAGACCTTGCATATTATAACGAGTCACACAAATTTTCAGTAATGTATTCCAACGATAAACAATCTGTTGGACTTAGATCTTCACTATGAAACTCGACATCTTTGTTATAATTTGAATCATGTAGAGTGATGTCAAGTGTTGTTGTGCAACTCCTATTTAATATTGTTATACAGAAAAAAAATACTTTTTAAAATCTGAATCATTCTTTTTCAATTCCAAATAGAATTGCAATCTCATATCATCACTAATCACCAAGTAAACACATCTTTTCTGCATTTGATATCTAATATTCAAATTCTTTTGAGCTAAATTTACATTTAGCGTATCACATATAATCTTTCTAATAACCATGAAATTTGCAGATCTACCTTAAAATTCTTATATTTAGTTTTATTCATCCATATTCCATCATGGTAGATTAAAATTGGCATATAGTCCATTAAGTTTGCAAAAAAAAAAAAAAAAAAAAAAAGATCAACTACTTGTTTTTTGAACATCTAACAACACCTATGATGATTTACAATGCTCAATATATTATTTGTATATGTATACTATACATAGTGTATACCTATTTGATCATATAACAACATATATAATGGTATAGTTTCTTACTTTCCAAACTATATACCTAAATTATACAATAGTATATCGCTTTCAATCATTTTACAAGATATTTCACTTCAGAATTCTAATGTCTAATTGTATACAAATGGCACACTCACTATATACCAGTATTTGAATCATCTATACATTGTATGTATACAACAATTATATATCTCATTACCAACGTAAATATATCTCATTCACACAGTATACAAGTTTTCGAGGTTGTGCAATATATCTCATACCAATGTGAACATCATAAAGTATACAACATTTATACACTCTATATTGACTATGTGAATCATTTTTATGAGATTTTATGTTAACTGTATACAAAAATTATACACTGTATATACTATATATATTAGTATTCGAGATTCAGTGACATATCTAAATATTGTAAATATATACAAAAGTTCTTCTCTCTATATACACTATGTATCAACTAACGCCTATATATCGTAGTTTGTATACAGATGTTATTCACCCTATATACACTATGTATACTAGGTTTTTAGATTTCGTAACACAATGATTAACTGCATATTAAAACAATAACAGTGTTTCGATCCATTTTACTTACCAAAAAAGTGTTCCTATACCTATGTTTGTACATAGTGATTAGATTCGTATACCTATTTTCGTAACTCGTTTGAACCGAAAATCAAAAAAAAAAATGAAAGAATTTGTTATTTACCCAAAAAAATGAAAGAATCTCTATATACTAATGCTGTAAGAATCAATCCTTTGTTTCTAATTCCTGTATACTACTGTCGGATTATTGATCTATGCAAAATCATTTTCAGTGTTACAAAAAGAATACTAGAACCAAAAATCAAAAAATAAAAGAACTTGTTACTTATCAAAAAATGAAAGAATCTTTGTATACTAATGTTGTAAGAACCAGTTTTTCATTTTCAATTCTTGTATACTAGTGTATGTTTATTGATCTACGTAGAATAATTTTTTATGTTACAAAAATAATCGCAGAACCAAAAATTAAAAGATAAAAGAATCTCTTACCAAAAAAAATGAAAGAATATCTGTATACCAATACGATAATCATTTACCAATTATTGTATACTAGAATCATTTTCTGTGTATAAAAATAATCGCAGAGCCACAAAATCGTTCTTTACTGAACTTTTTGATGATTGTTTCCTCATTTGATGATCGAAATTCTTTCATTTTAAATGATCGCGCGTTTTTTCTCCTAATTTGGTCATTATTCTGATCGCGCCATTTTTTCTAAAAAAAGTCGAGATCTTAATTTCTTGAAAATTTGGTTTATAACCGTTTCTAGTTTTTTTGCTATTATGTTTTTCATTTTTGTATTAAATGAAAATAATGGTGTTTATATAATTACTCATATTTTTCTATATAAAAATTTGCTTTTCTCATAAAACAATACCGACTAAGCTTGAAGTATTATTTTATCTCGTGTTATCCTATCATCTCTTTGTATAATCTAATTTCATCCTATTCTATTTTATAACAATATTCCTATCCTAGTATCAAACACACTTGTATGGCCTGTTTGTTATGTGACAGTAGGATAACATTGGATAATTTTTAATTATTGTGCCATAACATGGAATAGGATAACTTTTTTTCGGGCCTACTCCTTTATCCTATAATCATAGGATTACTCAATCCTATCGAAAATGGTGAGATTGAGTAATCCTACAATTTTTTTTTATTTTTGTACTTTTTTCTTTTTTAATTTTAATTTTTTTATTTTTTACAATTATTTTGTGTTGGATAAAAATAGTAAGATTATTTAATTCTACTAAATTTTTTATTTTTTGTTTTTAATTTTTTTTTTTATAATATTTTTATTTTTAT
>JAJIYU010019904.1:0-10604 GCA_030144865.1 Tinospora cordifolia | reverse complement strand
TCAACAATTTCATCATTCTGTGAGCTAGAATCAGAAGAAACAGAAGTGAAGTGGACATTCTCGGCTGCTGTCTTGTGATTGAAACTGGATAGAATACAAGGTGTGATATTAATAAACAAAATCAGTTCAAAATAAAGCAATATTGTAATCTTCTAAACAATAGGTAAATAACACAACTGGCAGCAACACAATTTGTCAAAGACATTCATAATTAATGATATACAAGGTTTGATATTATGTCAAAGACATCCATAATTAATGATAAATAAATAATAGGTAAAAAACACAATTGGCAGCAACACAATTTCATTAAATTTTTCCAATAACAACTTGGTCATATTAGAACAAGTCTGGGTCTTTTCAGCAAGAAAAATTCTTAGTTCAGAAAAAGGAAAGTCCAAAAAGAGGGAAAAGAAAAAGCAGTACATCATCATTCATGTTCATTAGTATTCATATATGAGTAGACATAAAAAGTCTATATCATAAGGTAATAGTGCAAAATGTTTGAATAAAAAATATATCAATATCAACATAAGTACCTTTTTGTGAAAGAGAAAAAGAACACATCACTGGTGAAAATACAGTTTTCCTGAATACTATGAGAATTTACTCTTTTTTGTCAAGTATCATGAGACTCTAAGCACAAAGAATGCTGGAGAAATACTATGCAACAAGAGATCAGTGCCAAGGAAAAAAAGAACTAGGCCTTAGTCCCATTGCCTGCAGCGAAGCAAGCCATTGGCTGCAAGCATGGTATGAAAACTCTAAGGAAGATTATACCAAAACTTACAGGAAAATATGAGAATTTTTGCCGAATCACCGAAATTCTACAATTTCAACAAAATTTGATGGAAAAATATACTAAAATTTGCTGGTAATAATATATATACCATATTTGTATATCCTTCCAAAGTATTATACTAATATATTATATTATATGTTAATAAATATACTTTACATAGGTATTTATAATTTTATAATATATTAATACTAACATAAAAATATGTATTCTATTTACATTAACATATACTAACAATATACTGTATATATATAGTATGTCACACACTGACAAACAGACGGATACAAATGTATACACCATGCACACTTACACAAACTATACAAATATAATATCTATATTTATACACTATACATAACTCATACAACGACATATGTACATATTTATCTCTAAAAAGCACATATGTAAATATCATTCCACGCAATGTGCATTAAACATTATTTATGTCAAAATGCATGTTTCAGTCCATTATATTTATATTTTTATGTCCAAAGGATGTCTATTTATATTTGTTTTCCATCATAATACATATTTTAGCATTTATTTAAAAATCTTGTGAACTTCTTTAAATTACTGAACCTTTATAAAAGCTTTCCCAAACTTCTCAAACTTCTTCAAATTAATTTTACTTTTTAAATGTTGAAGTTTAGGGCAAAGTCAAAATTTGAAACCTTGGCTACAAGGGAGCTTTCTGATACTAAGGTCAGTGCATGGCCACTTACCAGCAGTACTGATGTTGGCCTAAGATGTACACTTCATCGTATAAAACTAGCCAAAGGGAAAGTTACAACAGAAACTAAAAAGGGAGCACAATGCAGGCTCTGTTACACTTATAATTGCAAGCATAAATATAAAACAAGATCACATTACAGATGTATAATTCATGTGGTACTGCAACAGTCAAGGCATATCCTAAAAAATAGAGTCGAGCCTAATGTTGTAACGATTATGGAGAGAGTGCACCTAAAATAGCCAATCTTAAAAGACTGAAATATACTAGGCTTACAAAATAGGCAATCAAAAAACACACTAAGTTATAATTAAAGATATCAGAAAAGATAAAGCATGACTTACAGATCTGCCAAGGGGACCATTCCAAATCCATGATAATCATCTATCTCAAAGGATCGAGAAGCAACAAGACTTTTTGCACAAAGGTATTGATCATGGCTGAAACTCTTTGGTTCAAGTCGCATTGGACCCGAAGCTAGCAGTGGCAGAATGCACTCTTTCCAGTCCTCATAAATAAGTGCCCTGTCTTCCTTAACTATCTGCCTAGAATGCAGCAAAGAAAATGGATGAAACTTTCTGTGAAGTGTCAAAAATAATGTATAATAAGTAAGATTCATTATTAGATGATGTGTATTGCCGATTGAAAGTCACACCACATAAAGCACACAAGGCACGACAGTTTAAGAGAACATGCGTAGTTCATAGATCCAATGATAGGGAGATATGTAGCTATTAAAAAGTTCAGAAAAATAAATAGAACAATTGCATGAATAAGTTCACCAAAACAACTTTGCATGAAAATCCGTTTGTGAATTTAAACTGATTCAATCGCATATGTAGGTAAGGATGTTAATCAGGAAAGAAGAGATGAATCTTGCTCTCTTTCTACCACTTAGAGGCCAATGTTTTGTGCAGAAAAGTTGTTCATGAAGTTCTAGTTCTCTTTTTCTTGGAAATGTCAACATCAGGCTGCAACCCAAACTCCAGTTTTGCTTGAGTATGGGAATGAAGAGGGTAAGGAGTTACAGATTGATAAAGATACATTAATAAAGGTATATGAAACTTTTGGATGAGGAGCTGATGAGTAGCTGTTCTAAGAACATTAACAAATCTTCTCTGTTGTTGTCAACTTGTTTATGTTGTTGTTATTCTATGATGACGTTTGTGACGATCAACAAGAAAGAGGAGAGTTACAAACCACTGTTTCTCGATTCAGTATCGCCAATGATGGGTGAGCATTGATAAGAGCAAAAATGATTGACATTTCTTATCTGATGGAATGCATATATGCGTTTGCCTTAGCAAGGGTGTTTTTGAAAGTGATGACATTAACGACTATGAGGGCAATAGAGCTCATCATCAGGCCAATTAAGTTTGAGTATGACATGTAAAAAAGGTATTTAAATATAATTAAATATGATAATAATACCTTCAACCTTGAGAACAAGGTTGATTTTGGCGGGACAGTAATGATAAGTTCTAAATAAAGTGGCTGATTGGAGTTACTTGGGTTAGTTGGTAATATTGATAGAGATCATATATTATTTTCTTAGCTTGTCATTCTATGTGAGTTTATTTGAGGAGAGTTTAACCCGCTTGACTTGGCTAGTTATTTTTGTGATTACTATTACATTGAGATTGTAGTAAAATTCTGATTTGCAATATGGGTTCCTATAAAAATGTTTAAGCCTTGTGCTAGGCAGGCACGAGGGTTTGTGCCAACATTTAAAAATTTAAAGGATCTCTCTAATTTTGTTTTAAAAAGGCTCCGGAAAACAAAATGCCCACAAACCTTCTGCCTTTCTCTCCCTCGGAGCATTCTTTCCATGCGCTCCCAACAATTAATGTCTTTGAAATCTCTTACTGGCGTAGGAAATCATCTGACATTCAATATTTGAGTTTTTTACTTTTGAACCTTTTAGATAATATGTATTGTAACATGTATTAATGTTTTATAGACTTGACTGTAATTAGTATTAAGTGTTTTCAATTATTTTATGAAAATTTAACATTTAGTATAAGACATATCTAAAGATATTTAATTGTGTATAATTGTATATGAAGTGCCCAAGGACATTTAAATAAATAATTAATTATCCAAAGATATATAAATAAATATTTTCTAGCTCCTAGCCAATGTTTAGCCTAGGCTATGCCTAACCTCAACAAGGTAAATTGTCTAGCCATCACCTTGATCCCTCGAAAACATAGATATAATCCATGCATCAATTGCCTAAACTTCAAGCAAGCAATTAACACTCTATTCTTACGCATTTTCTCAGCAATTCCTCAAAAAGTCACTAGGTAATAGACACATGCTGAATCAAAAACTTTGTAAACTCTACCATTATTTATTAGCGAAGTATTTCCATAGACACTCACACACTTTTGAGCACATGGTTACACAAAAAGCTCCTGTAAATCATGCCGTTTGCCCATATGCCTTGTGCTTCCTCAAAAGCTCTCTCATAGTCTTGAGCACGTACTTCCTCCCCACAAAGTGCTCATCCTTTCTATGCCAAAAAGGGTATCCCTTGGTCTTTAAATTGCAAAGGAAAAGTTTAAGGCATACCGTGCTAGATGAACTGAAAACAACTACATGAGGCACGTGTGAGAACATAAAATATTGGGCTAGGCCTAGACACTATATGGAGGAGTTAGTAATTTTTCTTTTTTTCTTTTTTTTTTTTGAGAACTTGAAAAGATGTTTTAAACTCTAAATTAATAAAAACCAAATAATTTATTAAAATATATTATTTGTTTTAATAGAAACACTATTTTCAAATTCAAACCTATGATCTCTAGGTCACAATGAACAACCTCAACCTTTATGAGGCTCGTCCTCTAAATATAGCACATGCATATTGCACAAAAAACTCTAAACTTTAACCATATCCGAAACTTTGGATCAATGAATAATTGAGCCTATAAACTCGACCAAAGTAACTCAGTTTTCATAAATGACTAAGACTTCTCACCGACCTAACACCATGAAATCCTACTAGCTTGAGTTAAAGGCTAAGCTTTCAATTTTTTTGAATTTTCAACCATTTCAACGACTCCAAACCTAAAAATAAAAAGCAACAATAAAAGGAAATGGGTTTATAAAATAAGAATTTTCAAAAACTTGTTGATTCATATATGCAAAAGAGACCTTTCTGTTTCAAATTCCAATACCTTGTGAAGCTCAGTCCCAGCAAGTAACTCATCGACCTCGTTCAAATCCCACACCAACGGCACGCATTCCTTCTCCGGCAAAACCCGGAGGTACCCATCCCATATCGAACTCTCCCCCAAGCTTCTCTCGTACATCACCGCCACTGCAAGCCCTAGCGACCCTCCTAAACCAGCTTCCTCTATCATCTCCTTCGCCGCAGATGTCTTCACAGTGAGACACGAGCTCTTCGGAATCGTAGCCACAAGATCTCCTTCTCTCAAATCGCATATGGATCTCACCGAAATCCCTTCGTCTTCGTCTCGTAACTCGACCCCGTCACTGCATTCGATCCCTTGCGAGATCATCCACCGCTTGAACGCTCTCAATCTCCTGAAAATTAAATAATTAGAATAAAAATGGTTTGAAATCGGCGTTAATGAAAACCCTAATGGTCGTCGAAACATGAGTGTTTCGAATGTAACGGCTAGTTTTGGTACTGTACCTACTGCTCATTTTTTTTTTTCGGCCGCCTACGCCGCGCAGCAGACGAAGCGCGTATCTGTTGCCATGGAATGCCTTTTAACTGGTGGCGCGGTTTCTCTCTTTCTTTCTTCTTCCTCTTTATTTATTTGTTTAATTGTTGTGATTAGTGTAAAGGCGTCTCTAATTCATATCCATCCTCGAGGTATTGACCTAATTGCCGTTAAATCCAAAAATATATATATATATATATAAATATCATTATTTTTAAAATAGTAACTCTCTTTAAGGGTTCAAGGTACAACTAAACACATTTTTACAAAAAAATATTTTTAGCACAAAAATTAAAAAAAATGTAATTTTTTCATAGGATCACTTTATACTGTCCTTCAAACTCTAGAAAGAGATGAGATACCATTTTCACCTTTTTTTTTTCCTTTTAAATATACTATAGTTTGATGCGTTTTATTTTCAAAACCTATGTAAAGGCACTTTTTAGAGAGAACAAATTTTTTTTTTATTCCCTTAATATGTATAGATGAATTCTATTAGTACATATATATATGACTTTTGCTTTTATAGTGTACGTTCTACCTTTCACATTCTTGTTCTTGTAATAACGAAAGAGAATTTCAATAAAAGAGAATGTCAAAGTTGAAAACACCTTAACGGAAAGTTGTTTTTTTCGGTCGAACACCATGGATTGCATTTTGAAAGCTTAATGCAAAGACATCTTTTTTCACCTAAAGTTTTATTTTTATTTTTCCTTTCAAACACCATTGTTTGGCGTGTTGTATTTTAAAAATCTATATGAAGGTGTCTTTACTTATTTTTTCTTTCGAACACAATAGATTTTGTGTCGAAAACACCACAATTTTTTGTTCATTTAATTTTATCTTGAGTAGTACAAAATAACTTATATTGATGGTGTTTTCCTTAAAGATGCCTTCAATACTGTCTTGTCATCTCATGCGCCTTTGTCATGCCTTTTTGGACATTGATCATGCAAAACTAAGGTGGGAGGATTAATATTTTAAAAATAATGGCATTCATATAATTTCTTAAATTTTAATGACAATCAAGTCAAAAATTTCCCATCCCTCCATATGTGGAGGAACATTCACTGTCTTACTTTCCTTCAACCATGAATTATCTTTAACTTGTTTGCACCATTTTATTGTAAGAAAATATTTAATTCTATATTTTTATATCAATTTTTAAATTTAATATTGTACACGTAAATAAATAAATAAAAATAAGTATATTTATAATTTTATTATAATTTTAAATTAATTTCACCTAACAAAAATAATATATTAATTACCAAAAATAAATTATAGACAATAGAAAGAGTTAAATTAACTGAAATATAATTTATAAAATTATAAATATTACACTAATTATCAAAAGAAAAAGAAAAAAAAATAAATAAAGAAGAAAAAGCCATATAAATATTAAACTAATTCTAAATTAAAATAATATATCACAAAAAGAAAAAAATATAAATAAGAATTAAAAATAAAAATAAACACTAATTGTAGATAAAAAATAATACATTATAAAAAATTTAATTAAAAAAAGAAAAAAAAAATATGCCCCTCATGGTGGGGCTTTTGGCGAAAACCAATCCCAGTCAAAATTTCCAATCTATGCCTAAACTAGCGCGGGTTGGAGATACTATGACAGGCCTTCATTATGCAAGATTGGACAACCGGTTTAAATACAGTATATTTATAAAGAATATAATATATTTCTAAAAAAGGGTAACAATAATCTTTTCTTTTTCCATATATTTCATTTTCCAATTGCTTTCTTTTTTTAGTTTTCCATTCACTAAGCGAAAGAAACCACCATGTTCTTTTTTTTTTTTAAATAAAAAAAAAGCCCAACTACATTAGCTATATTAAGCACTAAAAATTAAAATATCTTTATTTGCCAATATCTACAAACTAAAAGAATCAAGAACACAAATTTTGTAAGCTCAATTTGATATATATATATATATATATTTTTTTTTTCTTTAACAATTATCTAAATAATGATACTCATAATTTTATCAAGTATTAACATTCCATGTATTTACAATAGCTGATATAAATCACTGTGTCTACATTAATTGTTTCAAAATTTTTGTATTTTCTCATCTTATTATTATTGTTGTTGTTGTTGCTATTATTATTAGAAACGATATGAGTTTGATTATTATAACTAAAACATTGATCGTCACTAATTTATATATGAAAGCGATGGATAAAGTAAGTTTTATACAATTAAGGATGAAGGTATATAAACATTGGAGTGACAATTCTGCTTTGGTCATAAACATAGACTAAAATCAGCGAGTAAACTTGGTTCTAAGGCTTGATCCAAGGGTTTGTCCCAAGAGCTCGGTCATAGACCCAATATATATACACACATAATTAAGGTTTAACAATGTTACAAAAGTATATATAATACATATAAAATATATACTTAAATACACATTTGTTTACCAAGAGAAAAAATTATATTAATAGAGCTCATTTATTTATGAATTTGCTGTAACTCGAACAATAATTAATCTTCAAATACAAGTAAAGTTGGCACGAAAACACATCATAAGAAATTAAAAAAAAAAAAAAACATTTTTTATACAAATGTATGCATGTATATATGTAATTTTTAATTTAATAAATTGTTGCAACATAATAACATTTAGAATTTAATACCAAAGTAAACAATTTAAACTTTATATATTATTCATATTTATGTAGAAATAAAAAATGACATTTTTATATTTTTTATTTAATTTTAAAAAAATTAAATATTGTATTATATTTTACATTTCACCCTATTTTTTGGTTTTAGTGTGGATATAAAAGTCTGGTCCATATAATTTTTCGTCGAGTTTGAGCGTAGGTTTACAATACAAACAATACATGCATTTGATGGTTAATGAGTGTTAAAATCATTCCATCAACAGGATTCCCTTAGCTTAGCGATCTACATAATTTGGAAATTTTGTACAAGATTTTGAAATTATGTGCTATTTGTTTTGCACAGATACTTCTTCTTGCTCTAGTTGATTTTTTCAAATAGTTAAGAAAGTTGTTATTTCTGCCTTCTTCCTGAGTATATTTTTCTCAAGTTCTTTCCGTTCCAAGATGGGCAATTGGATGCCGTATTTACAATCAATTATACATTTTTTATTTTTTTTCTATAAGATTTTTAAGATTTGATTTATTAAGGATCTGTTTAATGCACAGAATATGATAAAATTATTTTAATAGGACATGATGAGATAAAATAGAATTAGATACAAAAATTAAATAAATAAAATGATAAAAAAATTTGGTGGATAATTCAATCCCACTATTTTTGGTGGGATTGAGTAATCCCACCATAATTAGATAAAATGATGCACTTGAAATTATATTTTATTCTATTCTATGTACTCTTAAACATTAGATTAAGATAAAAATTTATCCTATCTTATTCTTAAGAGTTTTCATGGATAGGATTGATGTCTTTTTAGAAGTGAGGTAAATAATTAGATTAGAATTTAATACAAATAAAGTAATTTGGTGTTTATAATATGTTTAGATATACAATTATATGATTATTTTTTATAAAATAAGATAAGGTGGAATTGAATTAAATAAAAGGAGACTAAAAATAAGATATTACGGTATTCAATGCAAAATCACGTGATCATAAATAAAAAAATTAAAACAAAAATATAAAACATAAAAAGCTTGGTTTTTATATTGCAAATGTCGACATAGGCAAACAAGGCACAAAAATGTCCCTACACCCAAACAATGGCAACAAAGATTGTTATTAATGTTGAAAGTTGGAGTATGATATATTTCTTGGGAACCTTCAAATGTCAAGGAAGTTTTTCGATCTCCATAGTGGACTGTTGCAACAAATGAAGAATACATTCCCATGACCAAAACTAATTCTTGAACGTTCCATACATTGATACGAATCTTGTTAGGGCATCTCCAATGTCATAGTTTATTAAACTATTCACATAATCAATTTCATCATCTACATTATCTACTCATTAAACTCTCACTTACAATGCTATATATTTATTAGACTGTACTATATAGGTCCCACAATCACATCAATTCATTAAATACACTAACTACAATATTTTATTTATAAAATATATTTTTTTTCAAAATACCTATTATTCATATTTAAATTAAAAAGATAATAATTATTTTAATTTATATAAAAAATTAAATTTTTTATAATTATTTATATCAAATATTAATTTTTTAATAAATAAATAAATATATTAAAATTTAAATGTTACTAATCTTTATTTTATAATATTTTATTTATAAAATATATTTTCAAATAAATAACTATTATTCACATTTAAATTAAAAATATAAATAATTATTTTAATTTATATAAAAAATTATATTTTTTATAATTAATTATTTAAAATATTAATAATCGTTATTTCAAAAATTTATGAAAAAAATATTTATTTAAAACTATTTATTTAATTTAAAAATTATATATATTATTTATTTTTAAAATTAATGATTTATTTATATTTAAAATTAAAATTTATTAAAAATTTGAAAATATGTATATATATATATATAATATCTACAATTTAACTTAAAATAATTTTTTATTTTTATTTTATAAATTAAAAATAAATATTTTTTAATTTTTTTAATTGAGATATTGATTATAAAATTATTTATTAATTTTAGTTATTTAAAAATTAATATTAATTATTTGATATTTATATATATATATATATATATTGGGGCGCTGCAGCCTGCAGTGCCCCATTATTAAAAAAAAAAATCTCACTAAGCGCTCAGGCAGAATCGAGTGCTTGGTGTGCTTGGTGAGTCTGGTGGGCATCAGACGCCTAGTAATGGGCGTCTGATGTGGTGTAGGTGCAATGAGCGCCACGTAGGCGTTCATTGCACCTGCATTGGAGATGCCCTTAGTTACTAGGTCTTTTGCACTAAATATGACTTGTATCTGAGTCATGCAATATAAAACTCAGTTAGTGCAGAGCTTGCCTTGAGAGGGGGGATCAAAGGGCCACCGCACTAGGCTCCCAAATTTTAAGGGCCTAGCGAATATATATATTATAAGCTTCAATCTCCGTTATTTATAATATGATTTTATATTAATATTTCTATACATAATAGATTTATAACCCATTCGAAGCATATACATAAGTAGTGTACATGATATATTTATTTAAATATAATTTTTATGTATAATATATACTTAATATGCATGATAAATATACTTTATAATTTTAATATTAATTTAATGGATTCATCTATTTTTAATTGAATTATTGGGATCCTCAAGTATTGAATCAAAATATTTATATAAGATAATTAATTATTTAATTTATAATTATTTTTAGTATCATATTAACTCATTTTAGAACTTAAATATTAAATT
>JAJIYU010019903.1:0-10612 GCA_030144865.1 Tinospora cordifolia | reverse complement strand
CTTTCCAACAAGCTATGACACGTCTAAAACGGACCTTGGATGGATGGTGAACAAGCAGCCCGAAGTTCAGATCGATACTCTCTTCTCAGTTTTCTGGGTTTCAAACTTTCGGGCAGCCCCCTTTCTCGGTGTTTTCTGCTTCAGATGGCTTCAGGATTGGCCAAACTACTTGTGGGACTTGGTATATTGTAGTATAAGCTTTCCAAAGAGCCTTAGAACACCCAAAACGGAGGTCAAACAAGGAAGTTGTAAACTCTGGAAGATGGAAGAAAATTTCTGAAAATCTGGAATTTTCAGCTACAATGGTGGTTTTGTTGCATGGAGGGGCTGCTTGCATGGCAATTAGGGTGACACGTGGCCATCCACGTGGCTCTCAAGTCTCCATTCATGGTGCCTAGTTGGCACTAGCCATTGGCCACTTCATGAGGTAGGATGGGATGGCAATACCATGAGCTTTAAAACCATGTAATCTCATGGTTTCATGGCTGAAAATTTGGTAAAAAGACAACTTATTAGGGGGCTTGGGTTTGGGGTGCACATAGGCCAGCCAGCCTAGTTGGGCCGGCCCATATGCCAGGCCCGCTGAGGGCCTGGGCCGCCCAGGCCCATTGCCTAGGCCCAAGCCCCCTATCAACCCATTTTATTTATTTATTTAGCCTTTTTTTTCACTTCTTATTTTCACACATATATATCATGTATATATGTATTTTATACAGAAATTTTTTTTTTCTAAAATCATTAAAAATTGATCTAATCATCATTTCTTATCAAAATTTCAATTATGTACTAATTTTTATCATTTGTGTAATTATTTTCTCAAAAATTAAATAATTCTCCAAAAATTACATTTTCTTCCCAAAAATTTCATTATTTGCACCAAAAATTTCATAAAAATTCTAAAAATTTCACAATTAATCCCAAAAATTATTTCTCTCAAGAAATTTCATTTTCCTCCTAATTTCACATATTTTTCCATTTTTCTCACTTCTCCAATAAATAATATAAATTTGAGAAAAATTGATGTAAATCATTGTATTTCCATTAAGAATTCTAGAAAATGCATATATCGTATTCGAAAATTTTGCACACCAAAACGTGGGTCGTCACAAGGTAGGCTTGCTTTTCATTTAGAGTCCCACCCAACCTAAAGTCATCAATCAACTGGTACATCTAACCTTTCTCTTCCTCCTGTTTGTTGAACTTCCTACTCAAGGCATCAGTAATTACATTGGCCTTCATCGGATGGTAGTGTTGTTGAAAATTATAATCTTTCAATAACTCCATCCATCTCTGTTGTTTGAGGTTCAACTCCTTCTGGGTGTAGATGTACTTCAAGCTCTTGTTATCTAAAAAACAAATCAAATTTCTCACCATAAAGGTAGTATCTCCAAAACTTCAGGGCAAACACAATGGCCGCTAACTCTAGGTCATGAGTAGCGTAGTTTTTCTGATAGACCTTTAGTTGTCGCGAAGCATAGGTGATTACTTGTCTTTCTTGCATCAATATTGCTCCCAATCCACTTAGTGATACATCAATATAAAGGGTAAAGGTAACTCCATGAATTGGAGTGACTAGGATTGTAATACCCTAAAAATCTTACACTCAATGAAATAAGAAATTTTCATCTTTTCAGTGAAATTTGAATGAATCTAGCTTCATTTAGGGCTAAATACAGAAAATACAAAATTCTCATTTCGTGACCCATATGAGCCTAAAACGACTCGAAATAAGGTATGGTGTCATGAACCAACAAACTAGACTACATATCCGAAAATCAACCCAATCGGCCAAAGTTAGGGTTTTGCTCTACAGGGGATCCAGATTTGGAAGGAACGTAGAATAGAGGTACCTATTGAACTCGAAGTGACTCGAAACTTTAGGGGATGGCATAAGCTAGCAAGATACACGACATATCCAAAAATCAGACCAATTGGCCAAGGTTGGAACCTTCATTTGCCTAATGCATTCGGTAGGTTCTAAATAAGGAAAGTTTCGGAAGAAAATCACCTCAACCAAATTGTACCTTGAAATTTAGGTCTTAATCATGTGGTTCCAAACTATAGGTTATACATCTAAATCCCTTATGAATAAGGAGATATTTAAATTATTTAATTTCATGTGAACCCATGAAGACATGACCACCCAAAGCATGTGCAAGTCACATGGGTGGAACACCGTGATCCTGTACATCTTCATCCTACCCAATCACCTTGGGACATCTTCTCTAATTTGAACACATGTAAAATGATCCCATACACCACATTGATGACTTAGTACACCCACAAGAGACGTCACCTATAGAAATTCATGAAAGAATGATTTCATGCACACGACATTGTGATCATGTACACCATGTTGCCAATTAAGCCAAAACCAACCTCTATGTGTGTGTGTGTGTGTGTGTGTGTGCATGCACATGTGTGACATCCAGGTTAGAAGTTTCTAGACCATAAAATGTGCCTACAAAACAAACCCTAGCCGTCATTTGTGCTCAAGAAACCAAGATGGAAAGTCGATAAAAGGGATGATCCCACCATGGCGCCAAAATGGGGAAGATTCTTTCCATGAAGAAAATGCCACCTTTGCTCATGCCTAGGTTAGGAAGTTTCCTTGAGGATCAAATTTGAATATCAGCATGTGATTGTGTTTCTCTCCTGGTTTGATATTGTACACCATTAGTTGGACGTTCAAAAGGGAAGAAAGAAAGCTTCCATGTATATGGTTATTTGGTGAACAAGCAAGATAACAAAAGGAGAATGTGCTAAGAGAATATTCTCCCTCAATATGGGACGTCTAGAATGAAATGAGAAAGGTTCTAGAAGTATTTTAGTCTCTAATTTTGAATTAGAAATAATTACTAGTGGGCTCACAAGGAAGATATGCTCACATGCTAGAATATGCACACTTACCATGTCTTATCTTTGGTGTTTGGAAACTTGCCCAAAGGTGGAGAGCTGCCCAAGCTGCCCTACGACGTCCCTTAGCATGCTTGAGAAACTATAAATACCCCCTTTCATTGTTCACAAATCATTCATTCCGAAGAGCAAGTGAAAACGTCTCTCTTGTGTTCTCAAACCTTCTTCTTTCTCTTCTTCATTTTGACGTCTTCTTTTGTGCCTAAGGAAAGGCTTTTAGTTTTAGTAGTTAGTGATAATTAGAGAGTTATTTTGCTGAAAATTGAAGTGTCAAAGCTTCGGGGAACCTCTGCTGGATTTTAGAGAAAGCATCATCCGAGGTGGAAGTTGCCCTCTTAAACTCTTTTCCATATTCAAGCAATTAGCATGTTCATTCTTGATGATTTGTTTGTTGAAGTTTCTTTTATGTCTCATTTCAGTTTTCATTTATCATTCATGAACATTTCAGATCTAATTATCTACCTAATATCATGCATTAGTAATGTCATTCATGTTAGTATCATGTTTAGGTTTTTTTTTTCTTTCTATACGTTTGATGCATGATTGTGTATGATGGATGCAACGTTTTTGTTTTTGTTTTTCTAGTTTAATGCAATATTCTGATATTTTATTTATGTTTCATGATTATGAGATTAAAATATCAGATTATGGTGATTTTAACCACGCACCATCATAGTTGTTTAAGTAAACACCTAAGTGCTTGGTTGGTGGGTTAGAGTGGCTAATGCCATATTTCACTCTCAGGAAGCACTTAGTGAAGAACATCAAGGGTTGAAAAACTCTTTTGGTCTAAGACACAACTTCACACAAATTGATGATTGATATGCCTAATTTGTGCTACTGTTTGAATTGTGGATGTGTTAATATTTTTAATATGAAAATAGTTGTTTAAGATCCACTAAGCTTTTAGCTCACCCTTTCTTTAACATTTTTTAGGATTTGATCTTATGAAAAAGAATGTGGAACGTCTACCTTTAAGGGTTCTTTATTTTTCCATGTAGGGCATGTTGCCAAAATCTTAAGAATTTTCGCTGTGTTTTCTTTATTTAAAAGTGTGAACTTTCTTTTATGATTTAATAAAGATTTGGAATTCCTTTTATCTCTTATAATGTAGCCTTGTTTAGTTTTTATGGCATGCGATATTGGGAATTAGAAAGTCAAGTGTGTGTCACTTGTAAAGTAACATAGGACCCGGCCCATGGTTAAGTCCATTGTTTCAAAAGTTGTTATGACAGCTAATGCAACAGTGGCTATGTCCACAAATGGTTAAGTCCAAATGAACGTACGGGAGTCGGGGTGTTACAAGGATAGAGGTTGTAGTCAATCTCTTCTTCAGTTCTTGGAATGATTGTTCGCACTTCCCATCCTAATTGAACTTAACTCTCTTCCTGGTTAGCTTGGTCATAGGTTCTGCTAGTTTAGAGAAATCTTGGATGAATCTTTGATGAACCTTCCTGCTTCCAATTCATGACAACCTCCACCTTCTTCGGATCTACAGAGATGCCTTCTTCCGATACTACATGACCAAGGAACTTGATAGTCTTCATCCAGAATTCACACTTGCTGAACTTGGCATATAATTGGTATATTCTGAGGATCTCCAACATTATTCGCAAGTATTCCAAGTGTTTAGCTTTTGTCTTTGAGTAAATCAGGATGTCGTCCACAAATACCACTACAAACTAGCCAAGGTATTGTCTAAACACTCGGTTCATTAAATCCATGAATGTTGCTGGGGCATTGGTCAAACCAAAGGGCATCACAGTGAACTCAAAGTATATGTATCTCATTCTAAAGGTTGTCTTGTATATGTCAGACTCCTTGATTCTCAATTGATAATAACCCGACCTAAGATCAATCTTTTAGAAATGAGTGGCTCCTCTCAATTGCTTGATAGGTCATCAATCCTCGGTAAATGGTACTTATTCTTTACTATAGCTTGGTTCAGCTTCTGGTAGTCGATACATAGTCTCATCGAACCATCTTTCTTCTTCACGAACAACACAGGAGCTCCCCAAGGTGACTCACTTGGCCTGATAAAGCCTTTCTCCCAGAGTTCATCGAGTTGAGACTTCAACTCGATTAGTTCTACTGGTGCCATTCTATAAAGAGGTATGGCTATAGGGTTGGTCCCAGGGTGAAGTTCAATCTTGAACTCCAATTCTCTAATAGGTGGTAATCCGGGTAAGTCGTCTGGAAACACATCCTCGTATTCATTAACCACTGCTAGGTCTTAGATTTTCTTTAATTCAACAGGTTCTTCTTCAGAGAGTTCCTCGAACTCATTCTTCTACCTTAAGCTGTTCATCATGGCTAAGATTGGACTCCTCGGTAGTTGCTGCATATCCCCATTAATTCTATAGGTTTCTCCAGAAGGTAGGGTTATGGTCACTCGTCTCTTAGGATAATCTATTTGGGCTTGGTACTAGTCTAACCAATCCATCCCCAAGATTACATTATAGCCATAGAAAGGTTAAGTACATAGATCGACCGTTAAGAGTTTATCCCCAAACCTTAGGTCACAACTACACATTCTTTTTGAAGTTACAGTGGTCCATATTGGTGTGAACACATTCAAAGTCATGGGTAGTGTTTTTATCACAAGTTGTAACCTATTAGCTATCTCAAAAATAAACGATTTTGAGGCACCCAAGTCAAACAGTAGTTTCACAGCAACATTGAATAACAGGAACATACCTTCCACTATAGGGACTGGGTCTTTGTGAGTCTCAACAGCAAACACTCTGGCCTAGTTCTGACAACGGCCCTGGTTCTGCCCATGATTGGCATTCTGTTGTTGTTGCTTGACTTGAGGATGACCATTCTAACCTCCTCCCTGAGTGTTCTGCTATTGCTGGGGAGCCTGAGCTAGTGCAATCAGGCAATTTTTTGCTATACGGCTTCTCTGCTTATATACGTAGCACAACCCTTGTCTCTTTGCTTGCTCCCTCGACTCATCTTTATTCTACCCCTGACTCAGTGGTGTTGTAACACCCCAATTTTCGACCAAACCTCCGTTCACGTGTTACCTCACGTGTGGATCGTCGCCCGTTGAAAATTGAGATGTCACTTGAAAATTTCATTTTGTCAAAACTTTTTTTCTTCAAACTTAAGTTCATAATTGTTCGTTCTCAAGTAAAAGTTTATATGGATATTCCATATCAAACAATAAATCAAAATAATTTTCCAATACATTCACCGAGTTTAGTAACACAATTCATAAATAGTGCAACAAAATCATTTTAAAAATTACTATTAAATCAAATTGGTTAAACAAGAAACATCATTTAAAGATAAAACAAGCCAAGGTTAAAACCACAGTAATTACATTAAAACAAGCCAGTAAAAATAAATAACAGATGACTTCCAAGTCTCTTATCCCAGACGACCTCCCCAACGAGGCAGCCAAGGTAAACTGTAAATCATCTTACGTAGGTTACGATAGTCTAAGTCCATGTGTACCTAAAAAATAAAGTGGGAGTGAGCTCAAAAGCTCAGTGGATCGATCCTACACATCACATGCATTATACAGACCCAATTCAAAACATTACAATCACTTTAAAAAATTATGCGTTCAAACATTTATTTGTTTTAGTTGTAATCTAAGACCGAAAGAGGGTTGAGATGCCTCTCGGTATTCCCTGTGACACAATTAAATCTCAGAGGGTTCCAATAACCGTCTAAAATCAATTGACACTCACATCACAGCCTAAGAGAGAGTATTTATCACGACTCGTACCGTCTCCCAAAGACTTCGAGCTGTCGCATACAGCTCCGGGTGGGAATACCTACGATCCGCCATGTAGCTCGACAATCTCAAACAGTGACATATAGGAGATGTTACCTCGATCTGCTTCAGGCTCGTCAATCGTACCGGTACGTGAATTCTTAATAAACCATCGTCTTATTTTAGTTTTACAAACAATCTCAATCACATCAAGCATCACATAATACACAATAAAAATAATTCCAATATGCATGCAAGCTAACATGATAAGTGCATGAATCACAATAGGATCTAGATGCATATTTTCCTAGTCATGCCTGCCATAATTGAGTAAATCTAAATGCAAGGTCATGTCAAGGTCATGTCATGAATCAATTACGCATGGATTAAGTAATTCATCATATATCACATATCATTCAAATAAGCCAAACAATCTCAATCACTTTTATAATAAAATTCTAATAACTTAGAACTATTCAAACAAATGTTTTGAATCTTAAATCCATATAATACATATGAGCAAGGAAGTCGTGCCTACCTAGTTCCGCCGATCTTCAGGGCTCCTTACTTCTTTCGAGTAATCTCATACTATAAAATGTACAGACCTGAAATTTACCACTTAATAATTTATTCTCAATTTAAATGATTTCTAATTTAATTAGGAAGTCTAAATATCAATTTCTACTAAGTTTATTCAGGTCAAAATAAAGTTTCTAAATCTGAAAATAAAAATCATTCTTATTTATTTCTAGATCTTTAATGTTCATCAAATTATGTTCAAAGCACTCTTATGCTTATATTTTTAATAAAATAATATTCTTACTAATTTAGACTCTTAATCTCAAAATAAAACTCTCATAGTTAATTTTCAAGCTTCGATGATTTATTCACTTCTAAACTAATTTTATTTAAATTAGAACTAATAATTTGGAACACTATTATTTAAATTTGAGTTCTAAAAATAATTTACTCGTATGTAATAAATCTTATTCCATTTAAATAAGATTTTTATATCTAATTCGAACTAAGCAGTAAAATATTAATTTATCACTTAAATATTCCCTAAGTTATTCTTTTTAAGATAAAATATTCATCTTCAGATTTTAAAATTTATTTAAATAACTGTTCCTCGATCTTTTAATTTCTGTAACTTAAATAATTTATTCATATCTTAAATAAATTAATTACGAACAAAATAAGACTTCTAAATGTTCTAAGTTTAGTTTCAGGGCCTAAGATTTTACATTTTCTTATAAAAGACTTTTAAACTCCTAGGGTTTATTTTTCATGTCTTTAACTAATTTAATTTATTAAATTGTAAACTTATTCTAATTTAAAAGGTTAATTTTTATTTAATTTTATTACTTCACTTAATCCTCATGTTCCATAATTTATAAATAATCTCATATAAAAATTTATTCAATTTAAATTGTTAGATAAATTCTCTAAAATAGTTTTCACAATTAATTTTTTAAATTTCTATTTACCTCTAATTTCTAAATTTCTAATTTCATTTTGTTTTCCTATCTAAATCATTTAAAATAATTTCATGTTATCTAAAATTAAAATATTTTACCTTTCAAAACGTTCCTCATTGCGTGAACGATGCTAGCGATGAGACCTCTTTGTTGCATGTGACTCTTCGCTTAGATCACACAGTAGCCATTTTCTCCTCCGTTCATCACAAGCCAAACCCAATTATTGAAAAATTGAGCTTTAAAACTAGAATTTCGAATCACAATTTCCAACTGTAACCCAACATCAAAACTCACAGTACCACTCCAACTCTACATAAAGCCCCATATTATTCCTCATTTGAAAGTAATAACAAGCAGCCAACAATCAACACACAATAAAAAAATCATTCACAACTCAATTCCTCAACAGTCACGGTCTGCAACCGTCTTCTTCATCACAATAACACACCAACAACTAAAAACAGAGTTTCCAGTCTCATTTTCTTTCTCCCCTGTGTTTCACTCTTTAACAACCAAAATTTCACGCACAACCAGCTGCCTACCCAATTCAATCCCCTGTTCTTCATTCGTCATCTTCATGGCCAAACCACATGCACACGCCTCTACTTTCTTCTTCATTTCACGTCCAATAGCTGCAACGACTAGCTTTCTTCTTCATTTCCTTTGTTTCGTAATTCTCGGTCAACACCTCTGTTCTTTGTTTTCATGGCCGCTGCAACTACTCTCACAACACCTTCTTCTTCTTCTCGTTCGGCAGCTAGTGAGCAACAGCAACAGCAAAACCATGCTGCTCTGTTTCCATCCTATCACCATCACCAGAAACTTCTTCATTCAACAGCAGAACAACAAACGCTCAGGTAGCAGCAGCTAGCTTCTTCATGTGCGTCCCGAATTATGGCAGTAGCTACCTGCGTTCTTGCTTCCTCTGTTTTTCTTCTTCATTGCAGCATCGGCTGCAAAACCAGCAGAGCTGGTTCTCTTCTTCTTCTTTATTGCTTTCCTACTCCTTATTCTAGAGTTCGTCTGTTCGCAGTAACCACAACAGCAACAGAGCATGTTGCTCTGTTCTCCGTTCTCTCCTTTTTCTATTTCACCGATCACCCCCCCTCATCTTCTTCTTCATTCCATGGAAGCAGCTTGAGCAGAAATAACAACACCAGCAGCTTCGGTTCTCCTCTGCCTCTATTTCAGTCCTCTTCATCTTCGGCTTCTACAATTCAACGTCCCAGTAGCAACAGCTTACCATTTCTCTTCTTCATCTAGCAGCAGCCGTGGTTCTTCTTCCTCTTCTTTGCATTTCTTTACTTCATTAGGCAGCGGCCACAACCACTTCTTCGCTTCATCACCTCCTTCTCAGTTCTTCATCGCCACGATAGTAGCAAACTTCTTCCTCAATCTTCTCCTATCCAGACAATTCGAGACTCCATTCTTGCAACGCATCACCCTACTCAACCAGATAAATCTGGTTCATTCTGCCTTCCAACTTCTTCACTACGCTTCCTTTCCTTCCCCCCCTTTTTCTAATTATGTTAATTTAATTAAACCTTATTATAAATTTGTGTTTATATATTCTTAATTTAACCCTCATCATAAGTGTATAAGGTTATATATATATATATTGTTAGGATTCTCTTAATTGGCAAAGTTTGGTGCAAATCTGTTCTATTTGTCCTGATTTATCTCACTCAAGATTTGCTTCCTTGTCGATAAAATTCTTTCCTATTTTGAGGATCAAAATCCTTTAACAGAATCTCTATCTAAATCCAATCGGTTGCTAGATTGTAGAATTCCACATTTCCTTAATACACTGCTTTGACAATCAACTGTTTGAACTCCTTCCATTTTGCTAGGATCGTCATGACCACTGTTTTGAAAAGTTCTGTTTTTGGAAAAATCCTTCTTCTAACGTTATACTCTTATATGGCAGCCCTAGACAAATAAGTTGAATAATTTAAGAAAGTGATTTTATCAAACACTTTGAGAAAGTGATTTTATCGATCATTCACTTATTCAGACAAATAGGAATGCCTTTCTTTTCAAACAGGTCGAGTATTGTGATCTCAATAAAATCTTCAGCATATGGAAGTTCCTCCACGATCTGCCCCTGCTCTGGAAAGTTTTCTGGATTTTAACAAGACTGTCGCAACAGAAGGAGCAACAGAATATTAGACAGTCTGCCCAGAAAAATCTTTCAGAATCTGTTTTACTAATGGAAAGATTGCCGGGTGCTACTTATTTAATCCTGCCATGTCCATCGTCTGGATTATCACTCAAGGCACCTTTCTTTATGTCATTTATTCCGTGTTAAACAATTGATTGTAATTGAGTGTGAGTGATCGAGAGAAATCAACAGTGCTCTGTTATAGCAATTACAGTAGGATCTGTTGAACATTGCTGAAAAACTGGTGAGTTTAAGAGTAACTGTTGTCCGTGTGTAGAGCTACTTCTTGGAAGAAGAAGTGCTGTGTCCTCACTCCATTGTATATCTGCT
>JAJIYU010019902.1:0-10613 GCA_030144865.1 Tinospora cordifolia | reverse complement strand
TTAGTTTCACAATCATAGTTTTCATTCCACACAGCATACAAACATGCTTATTCAAGATGCTAACCTAAGCAAAGAAAGCAAATAATCACCAAGCAAATCATGATACCCTAAAACTAGAAAGTAAATAGCCAGTCTGGATAGATGTGTGGAACCGGTAAACTACACTTGCTTCTGGATAGATGTGTGGGACAGAGGGCTCGTGGTACCTTCTTAACACCCTTCCTCCTCCGCTTTGAGAATAGTGTGAACAGAGAGTGGGCCCAGTAATACAAAGGGGAGGAATAGGTTGTTTATATTAGAACTCGTCAGGAAGTGCTTGAAATTCATTGAATGAAAAAAGATCAATGTTTCTGTACGATTCCAGGGAACATGGGATCAAACATGATTTTATGGGTCCTAGCTACGCCATGCGTTCAATACCAAAAAAGAAGCCTCTAGAAAGTTGCAAGAACCGAGAAACGTGAATACCCGCCTGTTGCAACCGATCCCCTTGGTTAGCTTATCCATCTCAATTCATCCAATTCCATTTCCTACATTGAAAGAAGAATCTCTTTAATCTCGTTCAATACATAAACACGTGCAATCCCATCACCAACTGAGACCACTCGTCATGGTAGAGAAGAAAAATGGCGCACAGACCGTACTCGAGCTTCGGATCAATGTCCCCAGAAGCAAGGAGTACGCCCTCGTGTTCCAATGAGAACACCGAAAGAACCTAATTCAGCTCAACATAAGATAGCCAAAGTACGGTTGAGCAATCGACATGATATATTTGCTCACATTCCGGGCGAGGGTCATAATTAAAGCGCTCAAGCATGCGAATCAAGTTGTAGTGCGCTAGTGCACCTGCTTGCTTCGGAATAAGCCAAGCCAAGTCAATTTCAGGCCACCAAACCCTGCAACTGATGAGAAGGACCAGGGAAACGTGTACATTGTCACACTCCCTACCTTCCAAGGGTGCCTAGAGGACGGGCCAGACGCAACAGAACGATAACCCGGGAATGAATTCCCCACCGGCAGGGGGACTCCTCTTGTGCGCACGGCGTCAGGACAAGGTGGGGATGGCAGTCCCAGGAACTATTCAGCCTACTTCCACCCCTACACAGAAGATAGGTATAAAAGCTGGAAAGGAAGTTCCGATATAAGAAGGAGCTAGGGGCAGCATACGTCTTCTTGTGTTTTCGACCGTCATTCTAAGATATTTCAACTTGAGCACATGGCGATTTTGGACTAAGTTGTTCAAGTTGATGGGCTCCGACCTCCACTTCTCCACCAGAATCGATTATGAAGGTGGTTGATGAATTAGCTACATCAGGACTCAAATTCCTTTATCGTTATTGCCTTGGCTTCGATGATCAACCCCCTTTCTTTTAGGTTTTGATCTTCGGCCATCCGACCCAACACACACCTATATTCATCCTTTAAAAGATGCAAAAGGTGTTGCTTATCCACATAGAAAGCTTACCCTCTTCCACACATTATCGGTGAATGCTATAGCCGCTTCCTCCGACTAATTCAAATCGAAGCAATTGGATGTCCGACTCGAGCCTATATTTCCTTTGTCTGTCAGGCAATTGAGAAAGTCAGCTTGAGCGGTTTCTCCCACAGAGTACGAGCGTAGTGAAACATGGAAACAAACCTTTCTTCAACCATGGCTTGAATCTTTGTTGCATAACAGGATGCTAGCTCAGTAGATTACCATTCCTGTAGTTCTTGAGTTTAGGAGTCAATGATTTGTGAATAGTAGTTTTGGTCGTTCGGTGGATAGGGTGAGCGCTCATTTCATTCTTGATTGCTTTCCTTATGTTATGAGAGAGAGCCGCTATACGGCCATTCCTCTTTAGACAAATGACTGTCACATTCCGTTGCTGGAAAAGAAAGAGTAGGAATAAGCCGCGTGGTGAATGAAACAACATTCATTGAATGAGTTGATGCTAAACCTCCTGCTCTTTAAGAGAGTAAGGGCTGTCTGCATTACTGGATTAACTATAATTAATTGTTGTAGAAACTGGGGGTCCACACACTCGTGGAGTTCACTCGAAGTCGTCACAAGCTCCATGTTTGAAGCTTCAACACAATCACTCCTTAGTAGCTCGTTGTTGCATCAGCTATCGAGTCTGTTATCTAAGAATTGGAAGCTACATACAAAATCAATTTTTCAAGTCTCATCCAACGCCCAACCCGTGGTTTGATTTTCTTTGATTTTCATAGTAGCGCAAATCAAGAATGTTTTGTTCCAATGATGAATCAATCACTGAAACTACATTCTCTTTTTCATTTTTTTGACTCGCCCCTCTCCTTCTCTCTAGCTAGTGAATTGTTGTTACTTTCTAGATTTTTGACTTGGATACGAGAATCTCTATTGAAAAAAAAAGAGAGGATGACGGAAAGGTGAGAAAAGAACAACAAAGTTAGCTTATTACGTAAGGTGAGGTTCAAAAGGTAAAAGGACAGAAATGGTCAGGTAAGAAAAGGGCTGGTTAGGAAAGGTACGGTCAAGGCAGGGCAAGGGCTAAGAAACTCTTTGCGTGCTTTAGATGCGAGATCCGATTCCCTCTCCAAGCTACGCAATAAGACCGAATTTGATATCCGAGCCATGATGCGCTTTCGACATGGCAAGTCAAATAGCCTTGGAGTTTCGTCCCTGCTAGGCTAGGTGAATCAATCTATCCTTCTTACTCTTGAGCGAGGGAGCCCTCAAGGTGACCGATACTTTGAAACCCCAGCAGAATGATTCATTTGGATCAATGAGCCATTTCTTGAATCAATGGAATGTGTGCCTATCCATGACAACATTTGTTCTATCGAGATCTCTCTATACAAATATAAGTCATTTATGGCATGATTGCCTAGCCGTAGCCGCATATCAGCAGCACTCAATATGTTGGATTTCTGTTGGATCTGATCTTTCGCTTTGATGGTTGGACCTAACAAAAAGGGTTCTAAGCCTTCGCGCAAGCAAGCCCAAAGGATGTGGTCAATACAGCCAAAACCACACTCGTAACCCATGTCAATTCGCAAGGTTTTTTAAATCCACGAGTGAGATACACACGAAATACGTGTAGGATCATCATTAGGACCCTCATACTTTCTTACCATCGATGGACTGAGCGGATTAACCAACCAAAGTTAGCTTTAGACATTATATATTGAACTGAGGCAAATGCCTCGGTAACGGTTGGACGATAGTAAAAAGTCATGGCCAACCTCATCGCAGCCAAACGAATATTTTACAGAGAGCTGTCAAGGAATTCTATTAATAACTGGTCATTTTGATCCTTTGGCGCAACTCTATGAATTTAGTAGATTGAAGAGAACCTTTACTAAGAGAGGTCAACTGATGTAGATACAAGGGCTGAAAGTGGTGCGGTTCCCACAGGAATTGCAAACATCTAAAAAGAGCGGGTCCAACCCGATACGATATGCTTCTTTCACTAGAAAGAAGTATTCATAGTCCAATCCATTATAGCCCGACAGTCTAAGAGGCGTAGATCACACTGAAACTTGATAGCCAGAATCTCTTAAGCGTCCCATCTATACTCTCCTTTGAATGAAGAAGATAAAGAATTGATATATTTCGACTTGATCTTATTCTCCAACCTGCTCATCTCGTAATGAGAATACAATAGGAAAAGTCTGCTTCTCCCTGGATGAATCGAAGAGCTTCTACAAGAGTTTGAAGACATCATGGCGAAGGAGTTGCCGGACGAAGTGACATAAGACCGCAAGGCCATATTCAAAAATGACGTATTATATATAAGTTTCAATGAATACAAAAATGAGTGTTATCTACATCTACAAATCTTGTTGCAACACTTCAATGGCCTTTTCCTTTCCTTCTCTACTTCCCTCGAAACTCCCTGTAACTTTACTCTCCACTTCAATCGCTACAAGTCACTGGAGCAGATATAGCAATCGGAGCTTGGGAATAAATCATGAATATTTGTAGGATAGTATTAAGGATCTCATCGAAAGCTTACAACATCTTGCCAAACAAGGGCTAAGAGAAAAAAAAACACAGGCAATTTAGCAAAGAAAAAACCACTAATTAGGATGGTATACTCACTATACTATTGAATCAAAAAACATACTATACTAATAGAATATAGCACGGGGACTCAGGTTGCTGATTAATGACGAACGAAATCCTTTATTAATATGGACAACTTGTTTTCGTTAAGCGCATTGAGGCATTCGCAGAGGGAGTGGACATCATCATCTGCGGACAAACCCAATCATCCTATTCCATCATTTGCTATGCTAAAGTGGAATAGGATGACTTGGTTTTCAAAAAATGAGACGAAACCCAACCCATAGGCCGCTCAAAAGACTTTTGTTACCCTCGGTATGTTTAATCTGAATTGGGTGCGCGATAAGTTGGGAATAGATCTGAGAAGGGCTTTCTCCCCCAACCCATGGTTCCAGAGACTTTGGGTCAAATTTTGGATTGGGATCGGTGTGGGGAACTTCCGTCAGTTCTGGCGCCCTAGGCCGAAAAGACTTAACAGAGCGATCCCTTATGTTAGGGGGCACTCAAATTGAATTTCGATCAAATGCGGGTCTCCAATCCCGTCGCTGAGATGTCAAGCGCCTAAGCAGTTGGAAAACAATTGTAAATATAAATAAAAGCAGGTGAAGGGTCAGCTTGGACTCCCTTAATGAAGAGTCCATGCTTGACCCGAGGGGGGGTCCTCCCCTAGGGACCCGTGCTCGCAAGGTACATCCTACAATTACTAAATAAACTCTCTTGTCTTAAGTTAGAGCAAGGGATAACCTTGAACTCCCTGAAAGAGAGGACTTGTCTGCCTCGATCGAGGGGGGGGGGGGGGGGTCTCCCCTAGGGGACCGTGCTAATGGGAATTGAGCCCTGTATTCCTTTCAAAAATAAAAAAAAATCTCTCTTCTCTTCTCAGAATTTTCCCTATTCGAGAAGGGTTATTTGGATCCACCAGTAGAACCGTCAAGCCCCCTATTCCCCATAAGGAGCCACCGTCGTAGTTTTCATGCATAAGGGAAGTTTAGCCGCACCGTTTCCATAGTCGCTTACAACTCCCTAGGAGGGTCTAAATCGGAACCAACTCCCCAAAAGGTTGTCGGATGCCATCTGACTCAAAACTCACCAACAACCACCGTCTTGTACAGATGGAGGATTCAACTAAGTTTTCATAGTTTAGCTACTTGTCAGTTCCTCCTTTCCTCCAGTGCTAATTTCCCCTTACTCCATAGGGCTGTTTGTCTACCCGAGCGGGGATGGAACTTGGAAACCCTTTTCTTTGTTTTAAGCATTCGAATACTGGGATGATTAATAGACGCGACCGTAAACCTATTGGAAGAATCCGCAGAACGAGCACGCGGGGGATACGGATTGGCACGATCTTTCCAACAAAGCTTTGATCTGCTCCAGCCACGGAGAACCATCGTCTTGCCTGCCTTCGACAATTGGAGATGGACTCTACCCACTAATCAATTGTCTTCTCCAGCTCTTGCCCAACAAAGATGGATTCTTTTTCTAGAGTGCCCCGAAATCAAACCGAACCACCACCTTTCTTCGACCGGGACAAGGGAAAGGCCTGAGCGTCAAGGTGCAGATGAGGCTCATCTTCAAGCACTAGATTTACTTAAACTTAGGCACGAGTTGCACGAGAACATAAAAAGTCAAGATTTTTGGGAGTACATTCTCACAAAAATCTTCCCTATCAAGGGCAGACTCGGTGTATTTCAATAGATGAAGTGAGGGGGCGTGTTAAGTTGAGAATTTCTAACATTGTAGCACTCTTTTCTAGGTTGGGGTTTGAGTTTCGAAGTTTTCATAACTCTGATGATGAATATACTTCAGTTCTTGATTCTTTTTTAGCCCTTTCTAGCCACGTGTGATAGCTCTCCTTCTCCCGAAAAGATTCAATGGAATAGATTAGTTACAAGAAAAGCGACTACAGATGAAGGAGAAAAACTTCAGCATTGAATAAAGGGCAACAGATTCTCTTGGCAAAAGATTTCATTGGCTTAAGGATGAGAAAGGGAAGCGGGTTCTTGCACCAAAGCTCATAGCAACCAATCTAGAATCTCAAAAAATGTTTCATCGATATCCCTTCTTCTTTAGCCTCGAATTGTTTGTTGACACGAAAAATGTCAGGGAAAACCTCTGAAATTCTTTCAATATTGGACCTTGGACACATAAGAGTTTCAAATCGAATCTCCCCATGGCTATGGAGTAAAAGATTATCCCAGATCTACATCGAGGTATTGACAGTGATTCTCAAATATCGTAGAACAGAATGTAATACAATGAGATCGAGTTCTACTTCGTTACCGCGAGGGCTTCTACTAGCTCTGATTAAGCCCCCTATATGAGAAGGACTATACGGGAATCCAGCAAACAGAGGTAATAGATGTTCATCATAAGCTTTTTTTTATTCCTCCTCTTCCTATTGATCAGAAGCATCAAGTAGTGCCACGCCAGTAGAAAGAGTTAAGCTACTAAGCTAAGCTGTTGTTGGGGAACTCAGTAGAAGCAATTTGCTGTTTTCGCCTTTGACGGCTGAACTATAGCTCCCCCCATATAGAATGACAAATTCGCCTTATCCCCTCCCACCCCCTCCACTAGTTTCAATTCGAAAGAATTGAAAATTTTGAAGGATTACCCTTATGTTTGAGCAAGGGGCTCCGAGTCATGCGTTGACAAAGATTAGATAGGCTCTAAAAGACCTCGATCTCTTCCTGAATTTTGATCTCGGGGAAAAGGTAGGACTTTAAAAGTGAGTTCAGAGACAGAAGTGGTCAAGGGGCTAATTGTCTAGGAACTTACTTAAATCAAAGAGGGACTAATACATTATGGTCTATGATGGTTTGTATTGGTCTAGGATACTCTCTAGTAGTCTTTAATGGTCCACGATGGTCCGTGATTGTGTGTTGTTGAAAATGAACTTATTTATATTTTGAAAATGAACTTATTTATATTTTGAAAAGGCTACTATTGACGATCATAGGTCATTTTAGACCAGCATAGACTATTATAGACTACTACAAACAATTTTAGATCAAAATATGTTAGTATTTCTTTGGATTAATTAAGTTGGTCTATAACCTTCTATAATGGTCTATGATGGTCTCTAGCTTTGTGTAATGGTCTATGAGAGTTTATAGTAATTTATAATTAACGCAAGTGGTTTTTTATGTTTATAATTGTTTATTCACTACCTTAAACCAAAGAGAGACTAATACATTACGGTCTATGATGGTTTGTACTGTTCTATGATAGTCTATGGTGGTCTATGATGGTCTATGATTGTGTATTGATATTTGTAGTCGAAAAAAACTTACCTATAGTTGAAAAAGATTATTATAGACAATCATAGACAATTATAAACCACTATAGACTATCATAGCCTATTATAGACCTTCGTAGACCATAATATTCTAGTTTTTTTTTTTTGAAGTAAGCTGGTCTATGACCTTTTACAGTGGTTTATGATGATCTCGAGTTGTCTACAATGATCTATGAGTGTTTATAGTCATCTATAATTATCTATAATGGGTTTTAAACATGTAATTGTCTATGAACTTACTTAAACTAAAGAGAGACTAATACATTATGGTCTATGATGGTCTGTAGTTGTCTATGATAGTCTCTAGTGGTCTATGATGGTCTTTGATGTTAAGTGATTGTATATTGATGTTTGTAGTTAAAAATTAACTTACGAAGAGTTGAAAAAAGACTACCTTAGATGATCACAGACCAGTATAGACCACCATAGGCTATTATAGACTATTGCACTGCATCGTAGACCATAATATGTTAGCCTTTTTTGGTCTAGATAAGTTGGTTTTAACCATCTATAATGACCTATGATGGTTTCTAGTTGCCTATAATGGTCTATGAGGGTTTATAGTCATTTATAATTATCTATAGTGGTTTTTGATACCTATAATTGTCTATGAACTTACTTAAACTAAAAAGATACTAATACATTATGGCGTATGAAGGTTTGTAGTGGTTTATGACAATCTATGGGGGGTCAATAATGGTCTATGATTTTCCATGATTGTGTTTTGATGTTTGTTGTAGAAAATGAACGTATTTATAGTTTAAACAGACTACTATAGATGATCATAGATTAGGATATACCACCAAAGACTATTATAGATTACTACAAACCATCGTAGACCATTATATGTTAGTCTTTCTTTCGATTAAGTAAGATGGTCTATGACCTTCTATAATTGTCTATGATCGTCTCTAGCTTTCTATAATTAACTATGAGTCTTTATAGTAATTTATAATTATTTGAAGTGGTTTTAGATGCCAGTAATTGTCTATTAACTTACTTGAACAAAAGAGAGACTAATACCTTACAGCCTATGACAGTCGGTAGTGGTGTATGATATTTTATGATGATCTATAATAGTCTATGGTGGTCTATGATTGTGTATTGATGTTTGTAGTAAAAATGCACGTAAAGACTAATACATTATGGTATATGATGGTCAGTAGTGGTCTATCGTACTCTACGACAGTCTTTAATGGTCTATGATTGTTTATGACTGTGTATTATTTTTTGTAGTCGAAAATGAACTTACTTATAGCTTAAAAAGTCTACTATAGACAATCATTGACCATTATACACCGCCATTGACTATCATAGACTACTACAGACCATTGTAGACCATAATATGTTTGTCGTTTTTTGGTTTAAGTAAGTTGGTCTATGACCTACTATAATAGTCTATCATGTTCTCTAGTTGTCTATAGTGGAGTATGAGGGCTTACAGTCATTTATAATTATCTATAGTAGTTTTTGATGCTGTAATATTCTATGAACTTATTTAGACCAAAGCAAGACCAATAATATGTTGGTCTATAAAATTATCTATAGTGGTTTTCGATGGTTGTAATTGTCTATAAAATTGTTAAAACAAAAGACAGATTAATACATTATGGTCTATGATGCTCTGTAGCAGTCTACGGTAGTCTATGGTGGTCCTTAACGGTCTATGATAGTCTATGATTGTGTATTAAGGTTTATTGTTGAAAATGAAGTTACTTATAGTTGACTGTGGTGGTCTACGATAGTCTATGGTGGTTTATAATGGTCTATAATGGTCTATGATTGGGTATTGATGTTTGTAGTTGACAATGAACTTACCTAGAGTTGAAAAACACTACTATAGAATATTATAGACCACCATAGACTGTCATAGACTACTATAGACTATCATAGACTACTATAAACCATCATCAACCATAATATGTTAGTCATTCCTTGGCTTAAGAAAGTTGGTCTTTGACATTCTATAATGGTCTATGAAGGTCTATGATGGTCTCTTGTTGTCTACAATGGTTTATGAGGGTTTATAGTCATTTACAATTATCTATAGTGGCTTTTGATGCCTGTCAATGTTTATAAAATTACTTAAACTAAATAAAAACTATTACATTATGGTCTATGATGGTCTGTAGTGGTGTATAATAGTCTATGTTGGTTTATAACAGTCTATGATGGTTTATGATGACTGTGTATTGATGTTTGTAGGCGAAAATGAATTTAGTTAGAAGTAAAAAAGACTACTACAAACCATCATGGACCAAATATGTTAGTCTTTCTTAGGCTTAACTAACTTGGACTATGACCTTCTGTAATGGTATATGATGGTCTCTAGTTGTGTACAATGGTCTATGGGAGTTTATAGTTATTTATAATTATCTATATTGGTTTTTGGTACCTATAATTGTCAAGGAACTTACTTAAACCAAAGAGAGGCTAATACATTGTGGTCTATGATCATCTATAGTGGTCAATGATATGACAGTCTTTGGTGGTCTACAATGGTCTATGACAATCTATGATTGTGTATTGATGTTTGTAGTTGAAAATAAACTTACTTAGATTTTAAAAAGACTACTACAGACGATCATAAACCATTGTAGACCACAATAGACTATCTTAGAGTAACACAGACCATCATAGACCATAATATTTTAGTATTTCTTTTGCTTAAGTAAGTTAGCCTTTGATCTTCTATAATGATCTATGATGGTTTCCACATTTCTATATTGGATTATGAGGGCTTATAGTCATTTATAATTATCTATAGTGGTGTTTGATGCTTGTAATTATCTATGAACATACTTAAACCAAAGAAACACTAATACATTATGGTCCATAATAATTTGCATTTGTCTATAATACTCTATGGTGGTCTATGATGGTATATGATTGTGTATTGATGTTTGTAGTTAAGAATGAACTTACTTAGATTAGAAAAAGACTACTAAGGACAATTATATGTCACACCCCGACCCCCGGACAGGGTGTCGCACGGCTCCAAGCTCGACTCGTGGTCCGTTGAGGCCCCGTGCGTGCGACAGATGTCGTCAGTCTATCTTTCTACCTCTATACCCGAGGTTTAAATCATTTCTTTAATTTCAAATAGTCACTTTAATCATGCTTCACTAAGCAGTTAGTTTCAAATCAAGTTAACTGGATGTTCAAAATCATATTCACACTGGAAATCAAGATAATAGTAGCGGAAGCACATTTCGGATCAAATCTTTCCAAATCATTGAACACTGTTTAGCAATACCATATCTAAAAATCATCAGGTTATCAGTCAAG
>JAJIYU010019901.1:0-10628 GCA_030144865.1 Tinospora cordifolia | reverse complement strand
TTTAATGTAAGACTATAAATTTGATAAAAAAAATACATATATTTTTTGTCTAAAAACCTCATTTTTTTTTGACATGGGCACTTATCTTTTTTTTTTTTTTTTTTTTTTTTTTTTTTTTTTTTTTTTTTTTTTTTTTTATTTTTTTTTTTTATTTTTTTTTTTTTTTTTTTTTTTTTTTTTTTTTTTGTTTTATAGATTTTTTAGCGCCTTGCTTTAAAAAAAAAAAAAAAACCTTCAACCTTCAACCTTCTCTTTATAGCAGTAGCTAGTGGGTGAGCCGTTTTTCAATTTAGAAGTAAATCGAGTTATAAATGAATAATGACTTAAGTAATAAATTGTAGTCATATACGATAAGGACGAAAGTCTATCCTGATGCACTTTGATTTTCTTAGACACTAACCAGGCTTACATTTCTCCTATATAATCATGACAAAACAAAACATGAATATAGAAATAAGAGTGAATCTAATGAAATCAATAGGTTCAAATTTTTTAATCAAGGAAGAGTTTAAGTTCTTGTTTTTGTTTATTAATGGTTGTAATTGCATTTTTGGGACAATGCACAATGATTGCAAATAATTATTACCATAGAATGTTATGTATGATGCTTGTAACCATTGTAAATGAAATTTATGTCAAATATAAATCGTTGGTTTAAATGAAATTGTTTGTAAGATTCTTTTTTATTTTATTTTATTTATACTTTTTTAAAAATTTTTATGGCGATGCAATCCTTGAAATAGTGTACCTAGTAATTTGATGTTCAAATTTTATTCAGTTGGTATATCAAAATGACTATAAATAGGCAAGTTTTTATTCCAAATATATTCATTAAATACAGTTTATGTTCCAATTATAATCACTAACTACTTTTATATTAAAAATAATATGCTTAATACAAACGTTGTGGGTTTTGTTATGTATTATATTTATCTTTTGCTCTAGATGCAATACTTTTTTTATAAATGTATATACTATTTATATATTTACTGATACTAACAATACATATACACAATTAAATCAGATTGTTCTAATATCCTTGCAATACAACTCTATTTAATATAAATCATCAATAATAATGCATTATTTATTCATTCATTTTGATTAAAAGTATATCCTTGAAGATAATGCAACAACAATTTCACCGTCTAAGTGTATTGTCATCATAAAATGTTTATGTATAATAATTAAAAAATTGTAAAGAATACTGAGAAAAAAGATATCAACATTCTTTGCAAGGCATATCTACATGTCATCTTATTATGGACTGATCGTCAACATCAACATTCTTTGCAATGCATATCTACATGTCACCTTACTATGGACCGATCGTCCACAAATTTTGTAGTTTATATTTGATTTTAGTTTCCGTCCTAATTTGATCATCCTCTTTTTAGGTCTTCTCGGTTCAACTCTTCCAATTAGTTTTGGCACAACGTCCTCCTTCACATTTTTTCGTTACATTCCACATATTTTGTTCTCTTATAGATAGATTATTCCATCATATGTGAAAATTATTGCCTCCTTTGCGTAATATTTGGAGCAATAATTATCTGGGTTCATATGTTTCTCATTTATTACTAAGAAACATTTATTACTACCAAGGCACGAGCACATGAAATCTCATCTATTAGAAACTTGTTGCACATGCATATTTTTTCTTTCATGTTATAATAATCCAAATTCTTGTAACGCGAGCGTGTCATAATGAAATAATATATATATATAATTTCATTATGACGCGCTCGCGTTACAAAAATTTGGGTTATTACAACCTATCCTCCTTAAAAGAATTTTGTCCTTGAAATTTAAAAGTACAAGTGCCTGTATGATGCTATCCCATCAGGTGTTCCTGGTAAAGAGAGTTGGGTATTTAGTTCGCATCTTACTCTGCAACTCCTAGGTTGCTTCCTTCAAATCATGATGCCTCCACAACACCTTGACCAAGGGAATGTCCTTGGTCCTGAGACTCTGCACCTTACAATCTACTATTTTAACTATTGATTCTTTGTAAGTTGCATTGTCTCGAAGTATGACCTCCTCCTAGTGTATGACATGTGATGGGTTTGGCTCATACTTTCCCAGCATCGATACATGGAATACGTTATGGATTGAGGACATATGATTTGGCAAAGCCAACTCATAGGTGCACTCACCGACCCACTTGAGTATCTCGAATGGACCGATAAATCTTGGTGCTAGCTTCCCCTTGATTCCAAACCGTCTAATCCCTTTCTGTGGACTAATCTTCAAGAAAACACTGTCGCCAGGTTGAAATTCTAGAGGGCTTCTCTTTTTGTCCGCATAACTTTTCTGCCTACTCTGAGCTGTCATCAGCCTCTTCTGAATCTTCTTTACTTGGGTGTTCATTTCTTCTACCAATTTTGAACCTGTGAGAACTTGATCCTCAAAGTCTACCCAACAAGAGGACTATCTACAGGGTCTGCCATAGAGCGCTTCACATGGAGCCATCCGTATGCTCGCCTGATAATTGTTATTGTAGGCGAATTCTGCCAAATGTAGGTACTTGCTTCAGTTGCCCTTGAAATCAAGGACAAAAGCTCTTAGCATATCTTCTAATATCTAAATGACCCTCTTAGATTATCCATCTGTCTGAGGATGAAATGTAGTGCTCATGGTGAGTCTGCTTCCTAGCTCTTTTTACAAACTTTGTTAGAATTGAGAAGTGAACCTCGAATCTCTGTCAAACACGATGGTCTTGGGAACATCATGGAATCTTACAATTTTCTTGACATAAAACTCTCCAAGTTTCCTGATGGGATCTGTAGATCGAATGGGTAGGAAGTGAGCTACCTTTGTCAAATGATCCACAATCACCCATACAATGTCTTCCCCATTTTGATTCCTCTTGTAACACCCCAGCTCCCAATCTTTCTCACATACGTCATAGGCGACGTGGTTGTCTCGTAGCTTGAGACATCATTTCTTTCGAGTGCAGTCAATCCTGCTTTCTATCTGAGAACTGGGGATGTTACTTTTTTTTCGCATCTGTTAATTTCATCAGATCATATCCCAAGGTATAGAGTATAAATACAACAGAAACACAATAATCTCAGTATTTCAAAATAACTGAAAACATTGATTTATGATCAGAGTTACGAACAATTCTGTGGGCTCCATAGCCATCTTTTGATAATACAAATACTATCAACATCTGACATGATCAAATATAGTGGGTCACAAGCCCTACAATATAGTTCATTTTCTACTATCTTCATACTGTGAGGCACACTGTTATTAATTTACATTGATTTACTGGGGCGATGTCTTCAATAGTTACCTGAAAAAAATGATTGGGTGAGCTCAAAAGCCCAGTGGATCATACACCGTACATCCATAGCATTATTTAAACCAAATACTGAAGATGCAAACACTTATCATCCATTAGGCGTTTCAAACATTTATTTATCAATAGTTGTCAATTAGACTGAAAGGGGTTAACCTCTGTGTTCCTGATTTGGGGAGAGATCAATTCTGAAATTCAAACCCTTATCTGGGATCAGTTTTAAAACCCAGTTCATTCAGGTGTCAATCTTGACAACCAGTTCTAATTCTGCATAGAACACACAGGAAGGACATTCGTCCCCGCGCTGGTACGTGATTGAAATCTTTATTTAATCTTATTTTTGTGAACACAACATAATAAAATAAATATTTCATTAATAATTAAACATTCCATTAGCATAACTTCATAAATCAATATTTTCATAGATGAAAACAATGACTGTCAATTTCTGATGTAGAAGATCGTACAAGACGCAACTATAGAGCATACTCTCTCGGTCATAAATAATATAAATAAAAAATAAAGGAAAATCTTTCATAAATCATTTAGTCAATAACCTTGCATAATTCTAGGCATTCAAACAACACAAACATCACATATTTAGCATTAAAATTCAAATAATACTAGGGAGTAGAGTTATCACTTCCACCTCAGTAGTATTTCTCTGAATCCTTGCAGTATTATCTCAACTTGTTCGAGTCTTTGACCAACAGTCTTCAGGATCTACATTTCGAAAATGTGATTTAATCGATGCCCATGAACAATACCGTATGAACAATACCATATATATGAACAATGCTAAATAGTAATAGTGAATAGTACTGTATGAACAGTATCATATATATGAACAGTAAACTATGTATGCATACTGAAATGAACAACGACATCTCCAATCTTAAATAGAGACTAGAACAGAGTGATTATACCTGCTTTGATCAGAAAAACCCTCCAATTGCTTCAAAAGAGGAACCCAACAGTAGATCTTTACTACTGCTATGCAGAAACTGGGATTTTTTCTTCCTACTACTATATTTGTTGTCTAAAACAGCTGAAGAACAAGAGAAAAGAAGAGAGTAAGCAAAGAAATTATTTCTTTCTTGCTGGAATGAATTTTCAAACTGAGGGGCTGGGGGTGAGGGTTTATATAGATTTTTTTGGCAGAAAAAACGAAATCGCACAGTTACAAATAGTTTGTGCTGTAGCTACAGTGCCTGTTACTATAGCTACAGTAACCACCAAACCTTATTTTATCTACCGACAAAATAGTGACCGAATTTGTGAATAGTAACCGTATATTTGAACAATAATTGTATATTTGAACAGTAAATTTTTTTTAACTCAAATTTCGAGTATTACAATACTAAAATTGTAGGTATTACACCATACAATCCTTAGAATAAATTTTGCCCTCGAAATTTGTATTTATCCACGTCAATGTTGTTTGGTTAGGTATTGTGGGTGAAGAAACTTGGATATTTGTTTTTCATCTCGCTTTCCAGCTCCCAGATTGCTTCCTCCAAATCATGATGTCTCCACAGAACTTTAACTAACAGAATGTTCTTAGTCCTGAGATTTTGTACTTTACGATCTAATATTCTGATTGCTGGTTCCTCATAAGTTACATTGTCTCGAAGTACGACTTCCTCCCAGTGTATGATATGTGATGGGTCTGGCTCATACTTCCGCAGCATCGATACATGGAATACGTTATGAATCGAAGACATACGATTTGGCAAGTCCAACTCATAGGCGCACTCACCAACCCGCTTGAGTATCTCAAATGGGCTGATAAACCTCGGTGCTAGCTTTTCCTTGATTCCAAACCGTCTTATCCCTTTCTGTGGACTAATCTTTAAGAAACTCTGTCACCTGGTTGAAATTCTAGAGGTCTTCTTCTTTTGTCTGCATAACTTTTCTACCTACTCTGACTGTCATTAGCCTCTTCTAAATCTTCTTTACCTGGGTGTTCATTTCTTCTACCAATTCTGGTCCTGTGAGGACCCGATCCTCAAAGTCTGCCCAACAAGACGACGATCTGCAGGGTCTGCCATAGAACGCTTCATATGGAGCCATCTTGATACTTGCCTGATAACTATTGTTATAGGCAAACTCTACTAAATGTAGGTACTTGCTCCAGTTCCCTTGAAATCAAGGACACAAGCTCTTAACATATCTTCTAATATCTGAATGACCCTTTCAAATTGCCCACCGGTTTGAGGATGGAATGCAGTGCTCATGGTGAGTCTGCTTCCTAGTTCTTTCTGCAAACTTTATCAAAATTGAGAAGTGAACCTAAAATCTCTATCAGACACGATGGTTGTGGGAACACCATGGAGTCTGACAATTTCCTTGACATATAGCTCTCCAAGTTTTCCAACAGAATCTACAGATCGAATGGGTAGGAAGTGAGCTACTTTCGTCAAATGATCCACAATCACCCATATGGTGTCTTCCCCCTTCTGATTTCTTGGCAGGCCACTAAGAAAGTCCATCACGATGTTGTTCTACTTCCATTCTGGTATCGGAAGTGGTTATGACATCCCTGAAGGTTTCTTATGTTCTGCCTTCACTTGTTGACATGTCAAACATCTAGAGACATATTGGGTTATGTCCTTTTTCATACCCCTCCACCAATAGGTCTTTTTAAGGTTTTGGTACATTTTATCTCCACCTGGATGCATCATATACTTGGTTTGACGGGCCTCATCTAGTATTGTCCGCTTACTCTATCCATTCTGAGGTACACAGATCCTTTTCCCGAACCTTAAGATATTTTCAGCATCTAACCTGAAGTCAGCATGCTTACCTTGTGTAACTTCCTCAATCAGACTGATAAGCCATGTCTTGTCTTTGTTCATCCCTGATTTGGTGCAGAAGATTCGGGTGACAAGACATAGTATAGAGGTAGGCTTGTTTTTCATTTAGAGTTACACCCAGTCTAAAATCATCGATCAACTGGTACATCTGGTCTTTCTCTTCCTCCTGTTTGTTGAACTTTCTACTCAAGGCATCAACCACTACATTGACCTTCCCTGGATGGTAGTGTAGTTGAAAATCATAGTCTTTCAAGAACTCCATTCATCTCCGTTGCCCGAGGTTCAACTCCTTTTGGGTGTAAATGTACTTTAAGCTCTCGTCATCTGAAAACAGATCAAATTTCTCACCATAAAGATAGTGTCTCCAAATATTTAGGGCAAATACAATGGCTTCTAACTCTAGGTCATGAGTGGGGTAGTTTTTCTCATGGACCTTCAGTTGTCGCGAGGCGTAAGCAACTACTTGTCTTCCTTGCATCAATACTGCTCCCAGCCCATTTAGTGATGCATCAGTATAAAGGGTAAAGGTAATCCCATGAGTTGGATTGACTAGGATGGGGGTCGTAGTCAGTCTCTTCTTTAGTTCTTGGAATGATTGTTCACATTTCTCATCCCAATTGAACTTAACTCCCTTCTTAGTTAGCTTAGTCATAGGTTCTGCTAGTTTAGAAAAATCTTGTATGAACCTTCTATAGTATTCAGCCAGACCTAAGAAACTCCTGATCTCCATAACTGTCTTTGGTTGTTTCCAATTTATGACAGCTTCCACCTTCTCCGGATCCACAGAGATGCCTTCTGCTGATACTACATGGCCAAGGAACTTGACCGTCTTCATCCAGAACTCACACTTGCTAAACTTGGCATATAGTTGGTGACCTCTTAGGGTTTCCAACACTATCCGCAAGTATTCTAAGTGTTCAGCTTCTATCTTTGATTAAATTAGAATGTCGTCTACAAATACCACTACAAAGCGGTCAAGATATTGTCTAAACACTCGGTTCATTAAATCCATGAATGCCGCTGGGGCATTGGTCAAACCAAAGGGCATCACAGTGAACTCAAAGTGTCTGTATCTCGTTCTAAAGGCTATTTTAGGTATATTTAACTCTCGAATTCTCAACTGATGATAGCCTGACCTAAGATCAATCTTAGAGAAATGAGTAGCTCCCCTCAATTGATCAAATAGGTCAACTATTCTTGGCAAATGATACTTGTTCTTTATCGTTACCAGATTTAATTTTTGATAATCGACGCACAACCTCATGGATCCGTCTTTCTTTTTCACAAATAATACTGGAGCTTCCCATGGTGATTCACTGGGTTGAATGAATCCCTTTTCACGGAGTTCATCCAACTGTGTCTTGAGTTCAATTAGTTCTACTGGCACCATTTGACAAGGAGGAATAACTATAGGATTTGTGCCTGAATAAAGTTTAATCTTGAACTCTACCTCCCTATGTGGCGGTAGTCCAGGCAAATCATCTGGGAATACATCTGCATATTCCCGTACTACAAGTATCTCCAAAATCTTCTTAGGTTCTCCAGATCTAATATCATCCTTTAGCAATTGTTTGAAGTCATCACTCTGTATTAGACAATGTAACATGGTTGTTATAGGACTCCAAGGTAGTTTCTGCATATCCCTATTGACTTTTAATAACTCTCCAGATGGTAGAGTTAATGTGATTCTTCGTCTTAGGCAATCGATCTGAACCTGGTGTTGAGTCAACCAGTCCATACCCAGTATCACATCATACCCTTGGAAAGGTAATAGTCTAAGGTCGGTAGTTACTATTTTGTCTCCAAATCTTAATTCACATGTGCAAACTTTCCGAGTAACTATAGTGTCTCCTATAGGAGTGGACACATGCAATGGTTCTGGTGATGTGAATGTCACTAGTTGTAATCTTCTGACCAGTTCTTCTGACACAAACGACTTAGTAGCACCCGAATCAAACAAGACTTTTACAGCAATGTTAAATAACAGGAATGTATTTTCGACAGCAGGGATTTGGTCTTCCGGGGCTTCAGCGATAGCAAATACTCTCGCCTAATTTTGCCCTCGGCCTGGGTTCTGATTTTGTGCTCGACCCTGGTTTTTTATTTTGCCCCTGGTTGTTATTTTGTCGAGACAGTTGCTGTTGAACATATACATTTTGTTCTCCCCCTTGATTATTTGGAGGTTGTTGTTGTTGTCGTGTCTGGGTTTTGCAAGGACAAAACTTCGATAAGTTCCTTCGTTAATTACAGTTGAAACACCGCCCTTGACATTTAGCCAACTCTAATTGTTTTTCTGTCTTGGTCGATTTTGCCATTAGGGCATTTTATTTCCATCCCCCTGATTAATATTCCAACTATTCTTACTTTTCTTTTGAGCCCCTTGATCATTTTCATTCCCAGGCCTCTTATTCTTCCCCCTCAACCTTTGTTTCAGGTTAAGTTCTTGTTCTAGCGTTAGAGCCTTCTCTACGACGTCCTTGTAGGTCTATAAACCTAGAGTCTTTACTATCTTTCGAATCTCTATCTTGAGACCTTGTGCAAATCGATTGGCCTTACTTTTCTCATCTTTGATCAAATCTGATAAGAACTTAGCCAGTTCAGTGAACTTCCTCTCATATTCAGCTACAGTCATGTCCCTCTGTTTTAGTTGAACAAAGTCCTCCTGTAACTTCTCCAAAGTCGCTTCCGAAAAGAACTTTTCATAGAAGATTTCTGTAAAATTCTCCCATCTTATATCATCAACGTTTGTATTAGGGTCCATCCTCATCATACGCCACCAACTTCTGGCTGGTCCTTTGAAGTGGTGCGTGGCCAGTGCCACTCGTCTGGACCAAGTTACCTTCATCACATCGAGGATTTCCTCTATCTCTTGGTACCAGTGGTCTGCTAAGATGCTATCTATAGTACCATCTAAGGAAGGAGGGGTGAACCTCTTCATTTCTATCAACATCTTCTTTTGTTTCTCATCCTTCTAAATTCTCTTCAGCCTTCTGATTTTCAGGATCTTGAGCCACAGGTGCTACCTGTTGAACCTGCATCGGTTTAGGTACTTGAGGCTGAGGGGCCATCTAAGGGATTATCTGTGGAAGTGACCTCAATAGTTGATCTAGTACCCTTTGTGACATTTCATTCATCATGGTCTCCATCTGGGCCTCCATTCCAGCAGACAGTTCCTGTTCTCGTTGCCCATTCTCATCAGAAGTGCTAGATCGAATAGCGTACCTTCTTATTCTAGCCATTATCTATAAATTTAACACTCTTTCAGTTTTTGCCTCATTAATTGTTTGTACTATCATGACTCTAGATTCATGTCTCTAGGTATTCGATTTGTTTAGTGGCCTAACAGTTTATGCTTCTACATTCTTTTTGCACATGGGTACAGGATTTGGTTTCAAAATAAATAAGCAATAAAGCATGCATAACATACAATCATACCATCAAGCTAGTACAATAAGGTTCCAAGCTTCCACCTAAGCTTTCAGGTTCAAGTGTCCCATACCACTCTACCCCTTCTACTTAGGTTTTCACCTAGGACAAAGTTGCACCCAACCAATTTTCGCAAGTGTCTCAATGTCCACGGCTTCCCAAGCTCTATTATACTTGACTGTCCCATACCAGCCAAGCATAAGAAAACAAGTTCGTCCAAAGCCACCGATCACTCACTATACATGGTCTATCATTCTCCAAGTCCAAGATTCCTCTATATCTTTGAATCTTATGCGTCCCATACCACATAGAAACCAAAGATACAAGATCCTCCCAATCTCGTGTCATGACCAAACAAGTGTTTCATTTTCACATGTTATCAGTCTCTAGCTTATGCCCTAAAAGCTTTTATTTATGATCCACTGTGCCACCCTTAGCAACACGTAAGTTTCTACCTAAGGTCTCTTTCCTAAACCTAGGTTCTTAAATCCTTATTGGCATCTCATTTGGACCATAGTGAATTCCTAGCCCTTAATTACCACCTCCTTGTTTTTATCTCGTAAGAAAACAGGTGTGTTCTTCAACTCCGACTACTCGTATGAGCTGGTGGGACAACCTCCAGATCGGATGGCGAAACCGAAGTCTATTTAGCAACCGTGCTTTCTAGAGCGGGATAACCTATCTCCCTTTCAATGTTTAGCTTTACTGAAGACAAGGCTTGCCCACTATCAGCTCAACTTGTAATCTTTGTATAAAAAAAATCGTTGAAAACATATATCTCCTTTCGAAAACAAATTTTTTTAACATCATTTTTGTTTCCAAAATAGGAGGTAGGGCTTCTAAATTAAATAAATAAATAGTTTTACCAGACTAGTCAATTCCTTCTAATTCTTGCCCAAGGCATCTAAAGCTTAGGCTCTGATACCACCTTTGTAACACCCCAGCTCCTGATCTTTCTCACATACGTTATAGGCAACGTGGTTGTCTCGTAGCTTGAGACGTCATTTCTTCCGAGTGCAGTCAATCCTGCTTTTTATTTGAGAACTGGGGATGTTACTTTTTCTTTTCACATCTGTTAG
>JAJIYU010019900.1:0-10605 GCA_030144865.1 Tinospora cordifolia | reverse complement strand
TATATATATATATATAACATCCAATCTTATTATACTTGTATATAATAAGACTTTTATACTTAAATAAGACTTTTATATATATATATATATATATAAAGAAAAATATAAAAAGTTAAAACTAAAGACAGTAAAAAGAATAACATCCAATATTAATAAAAAAACAACATCTAATCTTAATAAAAAATAATAAAAAGCAATAACAAAATTTAATAACTTAAATTAGGACAAAAAAAAAATAATAAATTTAAAGTTCCTCACTTCTTCTTCTCCATTTGGTCTTCTTCGACAGCAACTCTGCAACACTCCATCTTCTTCGTTTGTTTCGACCGGAAATCTACAACACTCACCATCTGAAATTTGCAACACCGTTTGAAAACTCTACAACATCGTCTTCTTCGTTTGGTTTGACCGGCCTCTACAACAACCACCGTCTGAACTCTGGCCTCTACAACACCCACTGTCTGAAATCTGCACACACTATTTGCAACGTGAAATCGTTTTCTTAGCCCTCACTTCACTAGAAGTTGAAAAACCAAGGAATGAAAGACGATTCTCAGCCCCCACTTCGCTGAAAGCAAGAAAATCAAGCAACAAAAGATGACTTGCGAAGTTGCGAGGTTTGCGTTTGGGATTTATAGTGATTCTAGTAAGGGTTTTTTTTTTTTCTTTTATTGTATAGTCACATGCATTTTGAATCTCTGATAAAGCTTTACATACGTAGTCTGCTGTTGACTTGTAATTTCTACCTTTCTGCGAGAACTTTGTGGAATTTCGACGAAAATTCAATGATTCCACCACTTTCGCTGAAATTTTTGGAATTTCGGTCGAATTTGTGTAAAAAATTTTTTACAGCGACACTCTAGTTCGATTCCAAATTTTACCGAATTAATTAGGCAAAATTCAACAAAATTTGTCGAATTTTTGTTCCTTGGATTGAAGTGCTTGTCACCAAGGTGGAGATTATTAAATATTGGGTGGTTTAAAACCACTCAATGTAAAATTCTAATCGCAAATAGTTTTCTTTGTATTAGTTTTCTAGTTGATGTTAATAACTTAGTTAATTTTGTATTTGGAAACTACTTAGGACTCCTCTCTTATATAAACCCTCATTGGGATATGTGAGAAGATGAAGTAAGAAATTGAGTTTTATGTAAGAGTACTTTTGTGTAAGAGAATTTTGGTAAATTTGATTAGAGGTTATAGCATATTTTCATTCTTTCATAGCGAATTATTTCTCATCTCCCGTGGAGTATGTGATACGCCAAAGCACGTTAAATTTGTGTGTTTTTGCATTTGAGTTGATTTGCATTCGTTAAGATTATTAATTTCTTAGTGTGTGCACTTTCTTTGATTGGCTTCTGTTTCCGTTGTGCACAACAAGATTAACCTTGATCAGAGCAGTGTTAACAACACTACAGACATACTACCTGTCGTTATTCAAGGTTCCAGAAGGTGGTGCTAAGATCATTGAGAAGAAAATGAAGGATTTTCTACGGAAAAGAAAAGAGCAACAGAGAGCTCCAAGCCTAGTCATATGGAAGATGGTTTAAAGATCATAGGCATCTGGGGTTTTGGAAATAGGAAAAATCGAATCTTGCACTGTGGCAAATGGTTATGGAGGTTAACAAAAGAGCCCAATGTGTTATGGGCTAGGGTTATAGGTAGTATATATGGCAATGGGTTACTAAATGAGTTTGAGGTTCGAAGAAGAAAGGTGAAAAATGCAACATGCCATGCCCATGGGAATTCATCTCCTCAATAACGACTACTAATTGGGGTATTTCAAGCTAAGGTTGGGTATCGACCTACAGTTTTGATTTTGGGAAGACGAATAGATGGACACACCTCTCTAGCAGAACAGTTTCCTCTACTATATGATTTTTCCATTGGCAAGAAAAGGGCAATAGCCACAATTTGTCCACTTAGAGTGCGTAGGAACCAATCAATCTCATGGAACTTTCATCTTGCAAGCAATCCTACAGACAAAAAACTGTACAACATTCCAGGCCTATTGAGTAGATGACTTCAATCACTATGATTATCACAAGCCAGTGACTATCTCATAAGAAGGTGGGCATGGAAAAACTTTAGGAGAACATCAAGATCAAATATGCATCTTAGTGTTGGTCTCTCCAAGAAATAGAGAGATACCAATTTCAGGGTGGATTGTAAATTGCGGGTTCCTGCTTAAAAGTCTATGGATGGACACATATGGTAAAAAGTAATACATTTAAAGGATGCATGTATGTTAACATAATCGATAAATAAATAATTTTGTTTCCTTCTCAAAAAAACAAGTTGGGGGACTATTCAAATGCCAAAGGCAAAGGCAATGAGCATACATGGGATTTTTTTTTGAAACAGATATACATTAATATAGAAAGATAGTACAAAATGTCGAATGAGGTATCTGGACTTAGTTACATATTGTAAACGATTGTAAGACAGTCCCCCCTTTACATAGCCAATCACCAAAAGTATACCCCTTTCCTAATTTAGAACGGGAGATCCAACTAGCAAACAAAATGTAAGACCTCTCACATATAATTCTCTTTGACGCCTCCTTTTCGAAGAATAGCTTGTTGTTTCTTTTCTCCCAAATAGCATACCAGACCGCTGCCAAAATCACATTTTAGTATTAATGGATTTTTGTTGTGTCTACTGTTCCCAGAATCTCAAAATAGGTCTTCTTCAAATGGAAGGCAAATTCTCCTTTTCTATTGGATCGATTGTTGTCAGACCTCTGTCGTCACCTTGCATGCCTCGAACAAGTGCTTGGTAGACTCTGCATTGTTCCTTCACATAATACATATAGATGAGTTTAACACATATGAGGGAAAACGCTTTTGGATATTTTCTACAGTCTTTAGCTTGTTAAGACTAATCAGGCACATGAGGATGCTTGCTTTTAAGGGGGCTTTTGTTTTCCAAATGAAATCTGTTGGGATGATTGGCTAATTTGTCTACTAATCTGTCAGTTTCTCCATAGCAGACTACAAAGAGAATGTAGTGTTTGCTCCTCAGTTCCAAATTGGTTTGTCCTCATCTTCTATCACATGGAGGTGAAACCTGTGTAGTCTGTTGAGTAATTCACTTTGTTCTTCCATATAAACCTCTCCTACATTTCTATGCAGGTGAAGATTCCAGCCCCATTGTGCACGATCCCTTCCATTGTGACAAGTTTTGAAGTTAGCAACTGGATTTGCTTGCTTCGAAGACAATCCATAAATATTAGGGAAGGCATCCTTTAGCTTTTGTTGACCACGTCAAACATTGTCCCAAAAGCCAACGTTGTCTCCTTTTCCAATCCTCCATCTTATGTGAGGCTGAAACTGTACATAGAGGCTATAAACATCCTTCCAAGGAGATTTATAGCTACATTTTTTTTTATTCAAACCAACTTCTCTCTCGAAAGCTTTCGAGCCATGTATACTTCGTACTATCTTAACCCACATTGATGTCGGTTTGTCCATCGTTCTCCATAATCATTTTTCCCGTAACACAACATTCCTCTTAATCATCCCCCCTATACCCAGGCCTCCATTCTAGACTGTTTTGCAAACCTGTGCCTAGTTTACCATATTTTGTCCCTTTTCAGAATCCTCATGTTTCCATAGGAAATTTCGCATGTGTCTTTCAATCATTGCAGCCACCTTCTTTGGTAATCTAAATATGGACATGTAGAATGTTGGCGAGGCCTCTAAGACTATTTTGAGTAGTAGCAATTTGCCTTCCCTTGATAAACAACTTCTTTTCCATCCAACAATCTGCCTTTTGATGGTTTGGATGACTAGATCCTAGAAATTTGTTTTAAACAAATGCCCCCCCAGTGGCATCCCCAAGTATATCAATGACCATTCTCCCGGAGCTATTTTCATATCCTCAGCCATTTTACTCACTTCCTCCTTACATGTATTAATTCCCAGTACTTGGCTTTTGACACCATTTACTTTCAATCACGTTAGAAAGTAGAATGTTTGCAATGAATCTATTATTGTCTTTAGATCTATCTGGTATTTTTTGCATAAAAATTAGACAATTATCAGTGAATCTTGTCTTTACCTATCCGCGTACCTTGCATCTGTAACACCCCGCCTCCCATGCCTTGGGCCCACGTCATCTGACGATATCTCTCTTTGATATTTTTGGGTCACCCAGGAGGTGGGCTCGTGCTACGTTGTCCATTTTCCTTTCTAAATCTCACATCCGTGAGATATCCCAAATATCATAAATAAATAAATAGAAGCCTATGTACAAAACAATTCATAATATCATAAATAAATAGAAGCCTTTATTTATTTATTCAAAAATTTCAAGTACTTGTACATTTATTTAATACAACGAAAAATAATTGTAAAACATAAATAAATGAATTAGGCTCACATGCCCTACAATAAATTTGAATTAAAAATTTCTTAATAACCTCGTAATGGCCTGTCTATTTTAATTTCTTAAAATGTGAAAATAAGAGGTGAGCTATGAAACCTAGTGAATCATCCCAAATATTTAACTCATTATTTCAATAAAATAAAACATGCATAGCAACCACCTATAAGGAATTAAATGATTCAACCAATTTATTGTTTTCTGTCGTTATTAAAGACCGAAAGGATACCCTCCAGCATTCCATCTCTAAGGAAAGAGCTATTACACTGAGCTCAAACCCATTAGAGTGAGGTAGGATCAAATCCGAACCCTTTATTACCTCATAACCCCTATTTGGGATGGTCACAGTGTAAATTCAACCCCATGCCGGTATGTAGTTAAAATCTTTGTTTAATCTTTTATTAATCATAATAGCATAATGAATAACTAATTAAACATAATTTAAACATTCCAACGGTATAATATGACACTATAAATCAACATTTAAAATAAAACAAGAAGGATGACTTTTGATTTCTGATGTAGAAGATCGTACAAGACGTAACTACAAAATATATTTTCTCAGTCATAAGCAATATAATAATTTAAATGCATAAATTGAAAAGACATATAAAAGAAAACTAAATTAATCACACAAGCATATATTATTTGAATCAAAATAAAAAAAAATTAAAAGATGAAAATCATTTCACCTCGAAATCGCTTCCTAAATTTCTTTCAGATCTTTTCGCCAAGATCTGTGTAGCACTTCATTGCTACTACTCCGTTGCCACTACTTCATAGATTGTTTAGAACAACTTTAAGATAAAAGAAACAAAAGATGCCAAGAAGCAAGAGCTCTTTTCAGTTCTCGCTGTGATGAAAAATAATGAGAAGGGAGAGAGGTTAATATAGTCTTCAGGGGTCAATTCTATCATTTTTCAGCCTTCCTAAATTTGAGGTTAGAGATTAAGATATTTTTTTAAAATTTTTTGGGGATTTTTCGAACATTTTTTTGTATTTTTTTTGTTGTTTTTCGTATGAGGTGCGCGAATTCATGAAAGTGCCCCATATATTTTTTTTTAATTTTTTGTGTTTTGTGCTTACCATATATATGCATAATTAATGGTTATATATATATATATATATATATATATATATATATATATGATGTAGATGTATCAATCCAATCTATGTATTAATTCAATCTTTTTGTTTCTTTCTATATTCTATATGCAATAATCTATTAATATTCATATATACTGATTAATAAAGATACATATATTCTATACATATACTAATCTATTGATATACATGTATATTAATTAATAACGATACATACTTTCTATATCTATTAATATACATGTATTATAAAATCTATAATATATATATATATATATATATATTTAACGCATACTTATATGTGTTTATATATATATATATATTTCTATTTCTTTATATTATTTATTTTTTTGGATACCTTAAGGCTGCACCAAAATTTCTCAATTAATTTTATTTTACCTACTTTTTTTTGTACCTTGGAATATACATCATTTATTTCTAAAAATATTATAAAATTCTTAAAATCAAATAATTTTATTTAACGAATTTGGTACAAATCTTCGGGTACTACAACATCTTTCGTTCCTGACTAGCTTTCTCAATAATGCATGTAAGAGTATCAGCAACAATGGAATACAAGAATGGGGACAGCAGGTCACCTTGTCGAAGCTCTCTATGCCATTAATTTTTCATCGCAGTCTTCCATTAATGAGGATTGAGTAATTAGTTGTTTTAAGATATCTTGCATCCATCTGCGCCACCTATCCCCAAAGCATTGTTTATGAAGCACGAAATTCAAAAAACTCTACCTTACCGAGTCGTTGGCTTTGGCAAAGTCCACTTTTAGTAGTAGTGCCTCTTTGCCATTGACTCGATAGTCTTCTATCACCTCGTTGACTATCAGAATTGCATCTGTTATTTGCTTGTCCTTGACAAAAGCAAGCCGATGCTCATTTACTATCTTGGACAGAACCACCCTCAACCTGTTTGCTAGGGTCTTTGCTATTATCTTATATGAACTTGTCGTTAAACTAATCAGCCTGAAATCTTCCACCCTCATAGAGTTAATTTTCTTTGGGATGAGACATATGTATGTCTCATTCACCCTCATGTCAACCACTGCATTATCGTGGAACTCCTTCGAGTAGGCGAGAATTTCGTGTTTGGCTGTCCCATTTATGTTGGAAGAATGCCATGGTGAACCCATCTGAACCAGGAGCCTTGGTGCCATCACAGCTGAAAACTGCATCTTTTATTTCATCTTTTGCAAAGTCACGCACCAGCCAACTCCTCTCCTTCTCTGATATCTGCTTCCACAGCATACTTGGGATTAAGAATATTGAATTTCTGAATGTAGCGCTTTGTGGAAACAACTATGAAGATTTACTATAAAACCATTGGCTCTCTGGGCCAAAATGATGGGGAGTACATGTAATGGAAATGAATTTGGGTGGAAGAATTAGGCAAGATTCAAAACTATGACTTCATCTTATGCTTTCACCTTTAAAATTAAAAATAATTTGAAGACATTCAAGAAATCTAAAAGAATTTTTGTAAAAGATCACCAACTAAACAAAAAAACTGATTAGACATCAATCAAAAAACTGATTAGACATCAATCAAAAGTGAACAATTTCAGCTGCATGCATCAATGGACTGGCTACTCTTCAGATATTATCCCACAAGGCGTTAAGCTCCGAACTTAAACCGTTGAAGATTTATTGATTCCTCTCAAAAAACTTTTCCTACAAAGACATAGAACGTCACATGATTTGCCACTTTAACAATGGTACGGATGATGGTGCTACTAGGAGCAAGCAGACAATTTTCAATGGACAATTGCCTGGACATCATCCCAGTTAAAAAGGAAACCTGTTCACTCCAAACAAATCTACCCAACTAACCATAAAAAATCTTATCTAATTTTTTGAAGATATTTATTTTGATAAGAAGTATAACATCAGTTTAGAACACGTTAATATAGAAGAAAATTTGGAATCACGTAGATCCAAAGATCGGAAATTCAATTTCAACTTGACTTTGGTCACAGAAAAATTGAAATGGAATCTCAGAAGCTAATTAAACGTGTAGATATTTTTTTGCATGCATGTTTAAATTTCTAATATCTAATACAAGCTAAAAACTAATATAAATGAACACTTCTAATACACAAATATAGCAAAAATTTGACCTAACCAAATCAATCTTCTAGTGGATTGACGAATTTAAAATGGTGGCTTTGGGTCCTAATTTCTTTCTTTATTTTGATATTTAATTTTGTGATGGCTTACTTCTCGAGCATATTTGCCAATTTGAATTGTGGCCCACTTAATTTATAAGCTTATTATTTAAAATGTAGCATTTCCTAATCTAATTTTAAAAAGGTTAAGTAAAAGAAATGACTTTATAAACTTAATTAATTTATTTTTTAAGTTTTTATCTTATTTCAACTTTACTTACTGATGTATTTTGGCTTTTTTTTTCCTCCTTTTTTTTGTAAACCATATACGATAAGCTACATAATTTGTTAGTTTGTAAAGTTATTTCTTAAAATTTATATGGTGATGCTAGACTATGAAGTTGAAAACAATGCATAATTAATGGTCTTTTTTTGTTTTATATCAATGAAATAACATGTCTTAACTTCTTTTTCAAATTTCATCTGATTTTATTGATTTTTTGCATTTTTAAATTGAAAAATAGAAATCTTATTGAAGTTGATCAAATTTTGAAGATTTTTTTTTTGGAATTTCATTGAATTATCTTGGCAATTTTTTGGTCTTTTATTTTACATCCACTCTGCACTTTGGTGGTAAAATAAAGAAAAAAAATTATAATATCTCACATTGGGCTGGCCACAGAGTGTTGTCTGGGCTATAGGTGCATTCACGAGTGCTCATTAGTGTCGAGCACTTTTGGGAGGCTCGTGTTCTAGTCTCACTAAAAACAAAACCCCACACGTTGGGCGTGATTAAGTTGAGACCAATATCGGTACATAGTGGGTCCGAAGTGTTACAAAAATATTCGTGGAAAGATTATTAAATTTTGAGAAAATTTTGAACCGCGATATTAGAAGGAGCAGATATCAATCCCTTGGAAGTTTATTTGTTCCAAGGACATTGGGGCCACACATCACATAAGACCTAAAATTGGCAATGAACTCATCTTCCATATTTGAGAAGATTCTTAAAAGAGAAACCCCTTCCCCAATAGAAAGTTTCTCTAACCTCTACAACCTTTCCAAAGGCTGAAACCTCCTATAGCCTATTTTATCAGTCAAGAGGACTCGATTAACCCCCATGTACCTAGAAATTTCACTTCTACAGAGACCCTATAGACAAAGAATTTGCAAACATTAGACACTATTGGATAGCTCGTCTCCAATTAGTATTTCTTCCTTGATAGATACCTTTGTATGCAATCTTAACGCCAATGGCCTTTTCCCTACAAAATCCTCTTTTTCTTTTTTTTTTTTTTTTGAACATTTATGTGTCTCCCTTGACAAAAACTTTCAATTCTATAGACAAAGAGCTCCAAACATCCGGCGTGTTTGGAAGGCTTGTCTCCAATTAGGCTTTCTTCCTTGGTAGATACCTTTGTTTGGAATTCTTAACACCAATGACCTTTTCCCTACAAAATCCTGTTTTGGATCTTTATGTGTCTCTCCCAACAATAACCTTCTTTCCTTTATTCGAAGTAAAACGACAAATAAAGTTAGGTTCTTTCGATGGTTACCTGCTCATAGAAGGATTGATTACCATGTGCAATTTCTTGCTCATGCATGTAGTTGGTGCCTTTCTCCTCATTGATGTCATTTCCACATGTTGATAGAGGAAGTTTAGACCATCTCTTTCTCGATTGTTGGTATGCTAAAGAAATATGGAATAGGCGGTTTGCTTTCTCAAGTGGATAGTATAGATTGCCATTAGATGTGGGGAAGGCCCTCTCACTCTCACATTTATTGGTCCTATCTCAAGCTAATAAAGTTATAGCATGATTGCTTCTTATTTTTTGTTATGGGCTTTTTGGCTTGAGAGAATAATAGGTTTTTTAATAAGTAGTTGGTTGCACGGATGTATTGTGGGATGATATTAAATTAAAAGCCTCTAAATGGGTGTTGGTATCCCCATGGATCAATGTGATTTCCATCATTAAGTGACTTTTAAGGTGGAGTGCTCGTCTACCACACGTGGTGGATCTCTATATTGATGCTCATCCTATGGGCGAAAGGGTACTTCTTGTGCTTTCTTCTTCAAATTAGGGGTGTTCATTCAATCCATCCACCTGAAAATCCGACCAAGCTAGTTGCATTTGAACGGGTTTTTCAAACCAAATCAGGTGGCCCGGTGGGAAAATACACCACCAAAACGTCAAGTTGATTTTCAGGGTTGATAAATAAAGCCCGAAATTGACCCAACCACCTGATAACTACTTTCTCCAAATTCAACTTCAAGGGAGGAAGCAGCCCCACCCCATTTGTCCCACATTGCTACAAGTGGGATGGTGGGGTGCAGCTTTCCTATAAATACCCCTCCTAAAACCCTGAGCGCCATCCGCCTTTACTTTAACTCATTTCTCTACCCTTCGGCCTTGAGCTTAAAATGGCAAGAGATATGATTTGGGTCATTTCATTGAGAGAGACCCCAATTTCTTGTGATATATTATTTCTGTTAAGTTTTGTTTGTATGAATGGTGGTTGGGTTTGATACAAGTGATTCAATCCTGGCTGACCCAATATTTTAACAGGTTGGTCAGGTTATTCTTAAAAAGTATTTAGAAGGTGGGGATTCAGTTGGGAAATTTTCACACCCAAAAAGTTTGGGTTGGGCTAGATTTTAGGCTAAACCCAACCCGTGTTTGGTCCTACTTAAAGTGATGAGTAAAAGTCGGTTTCTTCCTCAAAAAATACATATATGAAATAGTGAAGTTGAATCTTCTACCAGTTACATCAACAACATTGAGTTCAATGGCCATAACTTTTTGTTATGGAAGTTGCAGAGTTTCCTTCAAGATAGACTAGCAACACTATTTTTTTTCCCTTCACAAAATAAGGACACATGTTTAATCAAGCATTTCTAAACTAAGAATAGCCAGATCAACTATTACTGTCATGACATCTCTTCTCTAAATCTGAGAACGATCTTACAAAAAGTGTAACGTGAAAATTTTGCTAAGATT
>JAJIYU010019899.1:0-10629 GCA_030144865.1 Tinospora cordifolia | reverse complement strand
TGGATGTGTTATTGAGTTGAGTTTGAAAAATGGTTGTTTAATTAAGATCCACTGAGCTTTGTGCTCATCCCTTCCTTTTATTTTTCAGGAATTTGAAATCATGAAGATCATAGGATTTTGGATAGCTTTTTAGAAAGTTTTTATTTTCTTAAAAAGTTTCCAATTTTTATGTAAGGGCATGTTGCCCAATTTTGAAATAAGACTTCCGCTGAAAATTGATTTTAATTTTTGATTTTATGAATCTCTTTTGATAAATAATGTACTAGTTTACTCTTGAATTAGAAAGTTATGTACTTTCTTAATAAAGAAGTTGAATTTTTCTTTACCTTTAAATGCCTTGATTTTATTAAATGTGAAATTGTACTACTGAATTTATTGTAAGGCATGTGGTATTGAAAAATAAAAAGTCAAGTGTGCGTCGCTTGTAAAGTAACACCGGCCCGACCCGCCAATTGGTTAAGTCCACCGTCAAAAGGAACAGTGGTTATGTCCAACTCTCAAATCAAAGAACGTGGGGGTTGGGGTGTTACACCTGCTTTCTCTTTCGCTCCCTTTCTTCTCCCTTTCTTATCTTTCCTTTCACCAACCACCTACAAAAATGGCAGGAAGTAGGTTTTTGCACTTGATTTTGGACCACCGCTGGTTGCCGTCGACACGTCACCACCTGCACCCCGTGAACTCCGGCCAAGCAACCACCATACCTGACCATTCCCTGGCCACGTGGGTGGCTACGTGGCACGTTTTGGTCCGTGCAAAACCTCTCCCAAACATCACAAACCAGACAAAACCAGGTTTTTGCACAAAAATAGAGTTGAACATGCCAGCTTCCATCCCTCACACCTCCTTCGTCCGAGCTCAGAATTTGGCAATCTTGGGGTCTCTAGAAAGAGCTCATTTCGTTCTTCAAGTTTGTGTAAACTGTTGGACAAAAGCACTGGCCTGTTGAGACGAAAATCACCACGAATATCGGCTGTTCGTCACGGATGAACCTAGAAAAATCAGACTAATGAGTTAGTCCAATCTTGCGAGGCCGATATCTCATTCATTCGAAGTCTGATCTTGAGGTATCATAGCTCTTTTTAAAACTTACAATGTCTACTTTAACTTTTGTTTTATGACAAATAGCTAATGAGCACTTGAAGCACGTAAAAAATGGTGTCAAAGTAAGCTATCAGATATGCATGATCTGATACTTAGAAATTTTTGAAAAATCTACAGTAATACTATGATTTCGTGCTCTCTTTTATGATTTTTTAAAAATATCTAGACAAGTCTGATTTACCTGAAATTTTGACAGTATGATTAGGAGATAATTAGAAATGTTGTATAAAAATTTTAGTTTCAAACCAGTAAGCCTAAGGTGGTCAAGTAAACGGAACTTTGGTTGTCTGTCACATGCAACCCATGAAACCAAAAGTTCCTGATATCACCCTTGAAAAACATATCAAAAGAGGTCTAAAATTTATGAAAAAAAATTTGAAAATACTTTAGGAAGTGTGGATCATAATTGAAAAATATTGCGCAAATCTGACATACAGATTGATAGCAGGAAAATTGTGAATCCTACACAGTTAGAACAAAGAGGACTAGATATGAACATCTCTGTGATTTCACTTGAAAACTATAGTAGGTGAGATCAGAAAATTGAAACCAAAATTTTGGAAAATATTTAAATGATATAGATCAAATATGAAAATTTTTACATAGATCCAACAGTCGGATTGATCACAGGAAATTCAGAAACTCCACTTTATAGATAGAAAGAAAAATCCAGAATCGGAGGTTCCTGTTCTTTCAATTAATGAACATATCAAATGAAGTCTAAAAATAGAAACATAAAATTCTGGTGACTTTCTAAAGGCTTTGAATCAAATTTAGAAAGTTTCACGTAAATCCAACTGTTGGATTGATTGCAGAAAAATTGACGAATTTGTTGCGCAAATTAAACTAAAAAGGGCTTAGAATTGACTAAGTGTTGAAAATTAGGAATTTTGATCCAATTGACTTGATTTTGACCAAATTGACCCAAGTTGACCAATTTTGAATAGGTTGACCGAGTTGACCAAGGTTGATCAGTTGACCAGGTTTGACCAATTTAAATTCGAGTTGACTAGGACCGATTAGGAATAATGGGACTAAAATTAAGCAATGTTTTATGAGAAATTGAAATTGGGTCTAACATAACGTAGATTTGAGTGTAGATCTAGGGGACATAGGTGTGTGGGACCCAATGTGAGTAGTTTAAATTAGTTGATTATCTTAATTGTATTCCTTGTATGGAAAATGATTGAAATTGTCATTGATCGAATGGTTTCTCGTGTTGAGTTACAATGATTGATTTGAAATATATGTAGTTGTACACTGATAGAAAGACCATAGGCTCGAGGTTCGAACACAAGGTCAAGGTATACAATGCGATTAGATTAGGCTTGAGGTCAAAGCGTCGGGGTTAGGGCATGTGATTAATGCACTTAGCCTCAGACCCGTTCAAGCATGACACTTGAGGACCGAGCGCAGGGTTAGGGTGTTCGATGAATGTACCTAACCCTTGACCCGCTTGAGTAGCTAGTATGCCTGACTCATGACCAGCTCGAGCAATGATCATAGGGTTGTATTTGATGATTTGAACCCTAGTCTTGACATAGTTTTGAGTTGCATGTATTTAAACTGTTCTTCTTCAAACTGTGCATTGTTTATAACTACTTTTATAACATACCATGACTCTTGAAAAATTGTTTCACCATTACTATTCATGCATACATGCACCGTCTTTGGATGCCTGTTAGGTAATATGCTAGTTTTACTACTCACTAAGCCAAGTTGACTTTTAGGCTCACTACTCTACTAACATTTCAGGTTCCTCAGTGGCCAATAGAGAGAAAGGCATGGTGATAGCCTAATCCCAGAGTGGTCCCCTGTTTCTTTTTGTTTCTATTTTAGGTTAGTCACATTTTGCATGTATGTAATGGTTCAATGGTCAAACTGTACTTTTGAGACATGATAATATATAATTTTTTGTTGTTTTCGCACCTTACAGTATGAATGTTTAAATTACTCTGATGTCATTTGTCGTAGAAGTTGGAATGTAAGGGCTTAATAGTGATTGGGCAAACTTGACTTGATGAATGAGTTCGTTGAGTCATAGTGCCGGTTGGGCTGTCTTTCGGCCTAGGGAAGGGGTCTCGACAGTGCTCACAGTATCGCGATACAACATCGATCATCGTTTGCCTAGAAAATTTGCTTGCTATAAAAAGAATTCTACACCAAAGCCTATAAATACAAAGGCGTTCAAAGCTTTCTTCATCCTTGAAGTTGCAAAGAAAATAATATTTATAGAAGTGTATTCATTATATTAAGTGCTGAAGGATGTATTTCATTTATTATTTTTGTTGAATGATCATGAGAATAAGAAGCATCTGTAAACTCTGCACTTTGTGTTGATTTCAGTAAGATAGTGGTCACTGTCTTTGGTGGGTGATTGTTTGTTCATAGAGTTTGATAGCTTTCCTCAAGATGTGACGTCATCACAACAGTTCTAGTTTGAAGTGTTCTACTGTAGGGTGTTGGACCTGTTGTGAAGTGGTGTACTTTGCAAACAATAGTGGAATCCTTTTATTTGGATAAGGCTTCGTAGACGTAGGCTTGTTGGCTGATCCTAGATAACCAACTTCTTTGTGTAATTTCCTTACTGCACTGCTTTCTTTTACTGCTACAAAACATTATCTATACTGTTGCTATTTAATTATGGTGTCTCTAAGTATTTTAATTGGTATTAGAGCGGATCACCTTTTTTTGTTTAGCCTTTAATTAGACAGGTGAGATCTAAGATAAAAATGAGTCACACAATTGTTCCATTACACGACCTCCACTTCTTGAAGAAGGCAACTACACTTACTAGAAAACAAAAATGCAAATATTTATTCAATCTTTGGATGAATACGCTTGGAGGATCATTGTGGATGGATGGACACAACTAGTTTTAGAAAGCAATTTTGCCATTAAACTAGAGTTTGACTGGATTAAAGAAGAAAACAGATTGTGTCTTGCAAATTCCAAAGCCCTCAACATGATCTTTAACGCTGTAGACACTGAGTAGTTCAAGCTAATTTTGACTTGTGAATTTACTAAGGTCACATGCGAAACACTTCAAATTGTTCATGAAGGAACCAGTGTAGTGCGCATCTCCAAACTACAGCTCCAAACCTCCAAGTTCAAACTGTTAAAGATGGAGGAACATGAGACTATCTCTAGTTTTAATAATAAACTGAGAGATATTGCAAATCATGAGTTTCAGTTGGAAAAGAAGTTCTTAGGCAAAAAACTAGTGAGAAAAACCTTGAGGTCTCTACGTCCGAGGTTTGTTGCCAAAGTTGTTGCGATTGATGAAGTAAAAGACCTAACCAAAATGAGGTTAAACGATCTTATGGGTTCTTTGTAGACTTATGAAATGGGTATTTCAAATTAGAAAGTTGAAAAGAGCATTGGACTCAAAGTAGAAACAAATATGGATGACAAAGGTGAGATTGCGATGATCACAAACAACTTTTCTAGATTTTTGAAAAAAAAATGGAAAACAAAACATTACATCCAATAACATATTTGATGGTAAAAGAACCATGAAGGAGTTCCCCAAAACTAATAGAAGATTCAAAAGTACCAAGTGCCATGAATGTGGAGGCTTTGGACACATTCAGGCTGAATGTGCGAACACCCTTAGAAAAAAGTCGATGAATGTCACATGGAGTGATGAATTTGACAACAGTCAGGATGAAGAAAAAGGGATCTCAAGCAACTTTGTGGCCTTCATAGCACTTGCCAGAAATACATCCAAAAAAACTTCGTAAATAAATGCAGCTCATTCTGATTTAGACAGTGAAGATGCCGGATAAACTTGGAAGAGTTTAGGAAAACTTATCAACTAATGTATGAAAAATGGTTGTAGGTTGGAACATAGAAAAGAGAACTGGAAGAACGACGTACCAGAATGAGGAGACTATCAAAGCTCAATCAGAAGCAATCAAAGAGAAGGAGAAAAGAATAGATGAACTGACAAAGAAACTGAACAATGTAGAACAAACATTATAGTGTTTCAATCCAGGAAAAACAAAGTTGAGCAAAATTCTACACATGGGGTAGAGCTCACATGATCGAAGAGGACTCAGTTTCATAGCAAAAACAAAGCATAAAAACCATTTCAAAGACACTAAGTCAATAGCAAAAGTGCCCTCGTGCTACTTCTACAATAGAAAAGGTCATAAGTGAAAGCACTGTCGCGGTCTTGTGAGGAGCTTCCAGCAAAACAACTACAGAAAGGAACCTTGAATGTAATATTTTACATTAGTCCAACTCCAAGAGGATTCCCGGGCTAAATGTGCATTCAAGGGTGTCTCATTGTGCCGAGCGCTTTTGGAAGACTCAGGTTCGAGTCTTGCCAAGAACAAAACCTTACACCCAGTCAATGGAGGCTAAGGTGGGGACAATATTATTATGGTGGGCCCGGATTATTACAAATGGTATTAGAGTCGTCCTGTGTGTATTGGAGGTGTGAATCTTGAGGATGAGATTGCTTCCAAGGGGGGTCGATTGTAATATCCTACATCAGTTCGACTTTAGGGGGATTTCTGGGCTAAATGTGCATTCGAGGGGTCTCATTGTGCCGAGCACTTTTGGAAGACTCAAGTTCGAGTATTGCAAAGAACAAAATCCTACACCCAGTTAGTGGTGGCTAAGGTGGGGACAATATCGTCACATTGGGCTCGGGTTGTTACATAAAACCATTCAAAGATAGGTTCCCAAGGGTACGTGTAGAACATTTGCTGCTTTGAAAATTTTATAATGTTTTTCAACAACTGCAATTATATCATTCTCTGGAAAGGAAACCCAAATCATTATGCAACGCCTCTAGAAATAAATAGGTCAAACATCTTCAATGATGATTTCATTCTGTTCATTATGCTAAGAATCCAAACAAAAAGGAAAGAAGCAGAAGAATCTTGTTGCTCTTGGAAAGACGCAGATTTCTAGAAATCTATCAGACATGAAACTATGCTCATAGTATCGCAATGCAACATTGATCACAATCTACCCAGAAAATTTGCCTTTTATAGAAAAATCTCTACCCTAAAGCCTATAAATACATAGATGTTCAAAGGTTTCTTCATCACTCGAAGCTGCACATAAAATAGTGTTTATAGAAGTGTGATTCATTGTATTGAGTGTTGAAGTCTGTGTTTTAGTTATTAATTTTCTTGAGTGATCGTGAGAACATGACGGAGCTAGAAACTTTGTACTCTGGGTTGATTTCAACAAGACAGTGGCGATTGTCTTTGGTAGCTGATTGTTTGTTCATAGGTTTGATAGCTTTCCTCAAGACGTGAGGTCATCACGAAGACTTTAGTTTGAAGTGTGCTGCTGTAAGGTGTTGGACCTGCTGTGAAGTGGTGTACTTTGCAAACAATAATGGAATCCTTTGATCTAGGCAAAGCCTTGCAGCCGTAGGCTTGTTGGTTGAACTACGTTACCAACTTCTTTGTGTCATTTTTTTCATTACACTACTTTCTTTTGTTGCTGCACAACATTGTCTATAATGTTTGCTATTTGATTATAGTGACTCTGAATATTTTACTTTAGAAAAACTATATTTTAATAAATTGATTAATATCAAAAAGTAAATATATTATGTACCACATGCATTTATGTATGTACACATAAAAACAGATGTGTATAAGAAGCCAAGGTTGACAATTTGTGTCATTCTGTTATAAACCAACCATATCATAAATGAACATTATTCATATATTATAAATCCAAACTCAACCTTTTTGTTAATCACATTGTTAGTTGCATAGCAGATTAATATTATTATGGGTAATTTATATGTATTTTATAGAAGTTTAGTAGGAAATTAAGTATATTTGTACATATCTAGTTGCGTGAGCATTTATGATGTAAATTGCATGTTTAATTGCATTTGAAACAGTTAAGTGTTGTTTATAGTATTTTTATGAGAATATGATGTCTAGGAAAGGTTTTTAGTATTTGTGCAAGTGAAGAATGAAATACAAAGGTGGTTACAACATAGAAAAGCAAAGAAAAGCTAAAAACGTGAAGGACCAATTAATTACTGCAGTAGGTGAACGACTGACTGAGGTAATTGGAAAAGAAGCCAGGAAAACTCGAAGAAATAATTACCACATTGGTTACCGCGGTAACCAAAAGGAAATTTTTGGAACGGATTAATGACCGAGGTTAATGACTACGATCACCAGAATTCAAAATTTGGGTTTATGATGTATATCGAGATTACCGCGATCACTGATTGCGATAATGCAATTATTTTATAATTTTATAATTTTTTTATAAGAGTTTTAGGGTTTTTAAGTTGTCTACTATATTCTGGATGATGTATTAGGTTTTAAGGGAGTTCTTGAGTTCAAAATTTGTTGACTTTGACTACTAGGAGAAGAAGACGAGAGAAAACGAAGAAGAATTGAAGACAAAAGGTTAAAGCTTGAGTATGATGTTTAATATTTTCTATTCTTTGATGTTTGAACTCGATTTTATGTCTGGCTAGTTTAATCTAAAGTCTAGGATATAAATTTTTATTGTAGGATCCTAAGATTCAGTATTCCAATTAATTGATTTTGATGTTTTGTTTTATCTTTTGGGTGTTTAATGCTTATTATTTACTGGTCATGAACAATATGATTAAAAACTGTAAACTAACTCGGGAGAGAGGTTTAATGGTTGAAAAATCATAATATGGACCTAGATCAATTGATTGACCAAGAGGTTGTCGATTGTTTCAGAGGTTTCACGTGATTACAATGTGCAAAACATTAGATTGTTAACAGTGTACCTCGAGAGAGGGTTTTAGGGAACAAGACTAATAGGTATTAAGCTGTCTCGGGAGAGGGTTTTGATGTCAAGTGTTAGAACCTACATGACTAGGAGTTTAATTAATATGAATTGAAGGTGAGAATAATAGAGTTTATTATCCTAGATGATTAATCAAAACAGTTCTCGGAACAAGATTTTATTGATTTTAATTATTTTTAATTTAAATTCGAATGCTAACGAGTTGATTTCAATTAATAGCCTTAATAAAGTGGATACTGATATTAGATTGGGCTTTAAGATAGTTAACTAGTATGAATTCCTTAAGGACGATATTCGATCTCTACTATATATTACTATTGTGATTCCATACACTTGTGGGGTTGTCACCACGGATCATTATCGTGAACCTATATATAACCTATTTAACTTTTTATAATTAATTTTTACAATTATTTTTTACAAAAAAATATTATTGAACACATAAAATATAAATAATTTATTAAAAATAAATTACATTCAAAAAGATTGTTTTAAAAATAATAAAAAAATTATCTAATAATAAAAAAATTATCTTATCAACATATTAATTAATACATAAATTTTAAATTAATCTATTTATAATATATTTTTAACTTGTTTATAATCGTGCTAAACAAATCATTTTTGATTTAGCATGTTGACTAATTTATGATTTAAAATTTAGTCATATTTAACCTATTTCAACTAAAATTTATTTATACTATACTTAAACTCATTATATATATAGTCTATCTAGGTTAATTATTATGTTATATCACAAATTGTCACGCAAGAGACCCTTAAAATTTTGACAGTTGGGATGGTTGTCCCTTGGGCTTGACTTTGGGGTGGCCTTTTATCATTCTCTTCATGAGTGTGCAACAATACATTTTTACGAAAGAATTGCATTTTTCGGAATAAAAAGTGCATCTTGGTGAAAGTAAATGTAGAATAAAGGAAACTTTTCGATTCGAGCCCATCTCCATATCCAAAACATGAAGAATAACTTTTGACCAACATTGAAAAGAACCCATTAAGAAGCCATCACATCTCGATAGGTGTTCAATACTCTGCTTATTCCGTTCCGTTTTATGGTCCAATTGATAATTATTCTACAAATACATACATGCATGGTAGCCCACAAAAATTTAGATTATTTTCACATCTTCATATGCATGTTTCAGCACCATTTTAATCATATCTATCTTATTAATCCTTCATCGGAATTATATTCTCATTGTTTATCAAATATATACTATATATATATTGACTATAGTTTGTTTTTAGAATAAGTTCTAAGTGTGTATACACGGCAAATCAAGTTCTAGCCATACTAGAAATTTGTGGTAGGTAGGGCGAATTCTTCGTCTCTTATTTCATCCGCTGTTGTACGTAAATTACTTGGCCTTTGAAATTATCAAAACTAAAGCGATCTACCATAACACAGTGTGACATTCCTAGATATGAATTCCACCCACTTCCATGCACATTTTAAATAAGAACAAAAGCTTAAAATGTAAGGAAAATAATTAATAGAATATAAATACATATGAGAATACATAAATAGACTAAAAGATAGTGGACATACAAATATTTATAATTTAACGCAAGACTAATATAATTTGATAACTCTTATTTTAAGGTAATAAAAAATTATTTTAAGATATTTAATTAAAAAGTTTTCTAACTTCTAATTAAAATAGAGACGATATAGTATTAAAAAAAATAAGTTTATTTTAGTAGAACTTAAACCCTTAATATAATTAGAGATTGAGCTGAAATAAAAGTTTAACTTAAATAGAGTAATATATGAATATTACATGCAATATATAATAAATCAAATATATTAATTAGATTGACTATCAAATAAGATGCCTTCCAAAGGGTTCCAAAAAAAAAAAAAAGGAAAGAAAAACAAAACTTGGAAAGGAAATTCAGTGTTAACTTGATCAATGGAATGTGGAAATTATATTCATCTTCGTGTGCATAATAATTAAGAAACAGTACTCATCAAAATGAATTCTTTCATTTAATTGAACATGTAACAAATATTGTTTTTCTTTTCCTAAAAATTGTTGCTTTCGATAAGCATAAAACAATGCAGCACTATCTTTTGTCCATATATATATATATATATAGGAATTAGATGCTCTTGATCATCATCAACCCCTTCGATTGTGACAAAAGATGGGAGCACTTACATTGAGAATACAGCATTGTTGCAACTACGCGCCTATAAAAGGAGGAAGAGAGTTCTCATGAGTACCCAAATCAATTATCAGAAGAAGAAGCAAGCAAGAGGGATTTAAGGACATAAATAAAATGGCGATGATGCAGGCAGCCCCTCTGATGAAAGAAATTGAGTCATGCCTTCGAAGCATCTCACCAGACAAACAAGACGATCATCTTCATAATGGACTCCTTTTGTGCCAAAAGACCAAGGCAAGACTGTCTATTATATATATATATATTTGTTAATGATATATTAGAAAATAAATATGATGAAATATATTTAATATTATGTATAGTAAATTGACTGTGATGAATATTTAATTCTTTGAAGTCACGTTCTCCTAAAATATTAGCAAGTCAGATATTTAGTTTCCATGACTTTAGTTGTCCCTTACAACTAGAACTTTACTTTTATTTTTTTTTAAATCTTTACACTCATTTTGGTATTACAGAAGTACTGTGTTGACAAATTCACCGGCCGCCACTCCTTCACGTTGTACGCACGGGACCTGAACATCACTGATGGAGATGACAAGAATT
>JAJIYU010019898.1:0-10606 GCA_030144865.1 Tinospora cordifolia | reverse complement strand
CGCTACTGCTCGCCCTTGTAATTTTATATTTGATATATTTGATAATATTTAACAAAATACGATATATTTGAAACTTTGTAAAAAGTTGCCTGGATTATTGAAAATATATTTCTTTTTATGGTATTTTTTGTAATTTGCACAAATTGTATTTATGCTTTTACAGTATAAGGTGAGTAAAGGGTGTTTTTCTTTTATTTATTTATTTATTAACTTTGTTTTTGGGATGTAATGATGTAGTTGATTGCCACATCGTTAATGAGATATTGGAATGTGGTCAGAAGAAGGGCCAGGTTTTAGGTTTTATGGAAGTTACGGGTTTGAGTTGGGAGTAGGTCTCGGCCGGTGCCGTTGAATCATAGACGGTTCTTGTCTGGGTCGTTTGATGGTTTGGGAATTTCAGCAGGGTGGTGATTCAACTGACAACTGGTGTTTTGCTTTCTGCTTTTTATAATAATATTTCATATAGCAACATAATGGTAATAAAATTCGTTTTTGAAATTTAGTTCTTTCTTATAATAATAATAATAATAATAGTTTAATAGGGTGACTGGCACTGCCACCTTTTTGTGTTACAAAGTGATTTTCCTACCGCTGTAGGTGCGCCAACGAGGATAAACGTTAAATCTAAGTCATCTAACATGACTTCTTATCCAACACAAGATTGGATTTATCCCAAATTAGTATCCACGCTTAATCATAATTATATGTTGGCTACATAAATATCTATTTGCTATTTTACTATACTTTATTTATCACCAAGTTAACATTAAAATTTTAAATAGTTATATCATTTTTGTTAAAATTATTCATTTATTTTTCAATTTATTGGCTAAAAGATCGATTAAGGCCTATAGCATATGCGTCAAACTAGATCAGTCCTAAAAAATAAAAAAATAAAAAATAAAAAATAAAAACCTCTTTACTTAACAATTTCATTATTCATCATTTAAGTTATTGATGTGTTAGCTATGTCATTGCCACTATGGATAGATTTTGATGACATGGATTAGTTGGCGGCTGATGTGGATGATCCACTATTATAACCTTCACCTGTTGGTAAAAATGCACCCTGCCATTTTGTTCCTCACGTTGGAAGAAACCCTAGGCCCATTTTTTTGGTCATTGTTCGTCGGTCCCGTCACCTTTGGTTCAAATTGACGATGCTATCACAGTAAAGGTATCAATTGCCAAAATTGAATAATCATTGTTGTCAATTGCCGTATATTAAGACAAGAAACTCTAATCTGAAGTACAAACGAGCATCGTAACCTTCCTTTGCTTTGTGTTTGGTGGTCTACTGCCTCTATTTTAAACTTTTCCACCAAAATTCCATACTATATTCTAAACAACTAAAGGTGCAACAGTATATTTATTTCTATTTTTAGTGATTACTATTGCATAAGTTATTCGATTTTCATTGTGTCCATAGTTTCCTTTCCCTCATAATAAACTTGGTTTTCTTTTAGTAATTTTGGATGACATAAATTATTTGATTTTCATTTAATACGTAGGAATGGGTAGTCATAATAATTATTTATTTATTTTTTGTAAATTATGGATTTGATCTACGTACTATAATTGATAACATTTGAGACTATACATGATTATACACAAAAGATCCTTTTTTTTGAGTCTCTCTTTAACAATATGTCTCTTATCACTCGAAATTTTTCTCCACTTATAGGTTTTTTTGAAAAACCCAATCTATTATGGTGTGGATGGTCAGCAAGCCATTATTTTTTAGTTTCAATAGATTCCTTATAAGCGTTGTTTCTTTCTACTATTATCTAAAAGTAATCAAGTTATTAATAAAAAGTTTGTTGACAAACATGAGATGGAGTATGTTGATGGAGAGGAGTATACACTGCATGATATAGATCTAGATTAATTTTCTTTCCCTCATATAAAGAAGTTGTATAAGGAACATTTTAACTGTTTTAATGTTGGGGGCCCAAGAAAATGATGAACAGTGTGTCGCATCCAACAGCGGATGATGCAATAGTAATGAACATGATGCAAGTTAGTGGGTATGCAGTGAAGGAGCTTGACACCCCTTGCATCACGCCTAAGATGTTGAGATGCAGATTAGGTTGGGCGTTCAAATAGTATTGGACCTGAAGAGGTAGCTGTTGGGCTTACAGAGGTGGGTGTTGGGCCTAGAAAGGTAGTGTCGGCCCTAAAAAGGTTGTTGTTGGGCTTGAAGAGGATGTTTGTGTTGGCTTTGGTGACTTAACACAAGAGATGTTTAATAACTAATGTGATGACCCATCACGGCAACATGGCATGCAAGATGCATGGCCATCAAAGACAGAAGTAGCAATTCAAAGGGTGGAAAGAAAGGTGAAGAGTATATGCTAAGCATCTTTGGTTAAAATCAGATGAGGAAGAGAGTGACAAGAATATATAAAAGGCTGGACATAAAAAGAGGGATGAACCGAAGAATATAAAAGTTGAGAAAAATGAAGAAAGGTATGAAGATGAGACTATAGAAGATGAATATAGTGAACTCTTTACTCATGAACTTGAAACAAAAGGTGCATCAGTGCTAGATAAGCAAATGCCAATGAAGAGGAGATAAGATCAAGTGATAATTTAGAAAACTTTGATGAAGGTGGTAGTAGTAAGGATGCTAATGATGAAGAGTTGGAAACTTGATTAGTCCTCAAGAGAAGTACCCATCCCAAATTTGGCAAGGATGTAGGCAATCTAATTCTTGCCCTCAGCACGTGGTTTGCCAGTGCTAATAAGCTGAAGGTGGTGATAGAAATACATGAAATTGTAAATAGAATTAAGTTGAATTGAGTGAAGAATGGGCTGCAAAGAATTAGGGTGAGATCCACTAATTTTGTGTTCATTTATTTTGTTTGTAAGTTATATAAAGAAGCAATTGGGACTAGTCATCAAAACACTGAATTTGCCAGATAGTTGTCACAGGAATTTTAGAAACACTATGTTTACAAGCGATGTATATAACAAATAATTTTAAGGATATAATCCTATATAAGTCAAATGTCAAGGTTGAGGACATGAAGAAAGAATTTAAGGAGAAACTAAGAGTCATGTATCTAATTCTAAATGTAAAAGCGGTTACGAGGATGATTTTATCAGACCTAGATATGAACTACAAGGCTGAATTCAAAGTCTTAGATGCATGTGTGAATAAGCTATGAAACAATGATAATGATAAATATTGTTGTATTGACTTGAAGTGAGAAGGAAAAATAAAGAAAGTTGGAGTTGGTTTTTGCTTCTATTAATAAGGGAGCTTGGGATCACGAATGATGTAGACATCAATTTGACGTTTAACATGCAAGTGAGATCTTAATTGTACTTTGATTTATTAGTTCATATATCATTGATTGTCCCTAATTTAGATATATTCTATCTTTAAGGTCTTGTACAGGCTATAGAGAAATTAATGCCAATGTTTGAACATAGGTTCTCGGCAAGGCATATACAGATCAACTATGCCAAAAAGTATGACGGTAAAAAATACACTATATAAATTTAGTATTTAGCAACAAAAATGTTCGTTTCTAATCACTAATTTTCTATTGCTAAAACTTTTTAGCAATAAAAAAAATTTGTTGCGATGTTTGCTGCTAATAGTGTCATGACAGTCATAAATTAGTAACAAATAATTAATTCGTTGCTAATGGTTTATTTAGCAACAAAAATATTTTGTTGCTAAATAGTATCTATAGCCACAATTTATTTCGTTGCTAAAAGTTTTTTTTAGCAACAAATTAATTTGTTACAAAATTAAAATTTTAGCAACAAAATTTTATACAATAATTTTTGTTGCTAAATTATATGATTAGCAATAATATTTGTTGCTATTTAGTTGCTTCAACAACCAAAAAATAAGCTATAAAATGAATAAATTTCTTTTGAAACAATTTATATATTGATATAAATTGTTAACTAATCCAATCTGGTACATGTCAACTAATCCACAAAAAAAAAATGGTTCCAATCTCAAATTGAACTCAAGAAAGTATTTTTAAAAGGCTATCAGAAACTAATGATTCCCAAATACACAGTATCTCTTAAATAAGAAACCAAAATGTGACAAAAAATGGCTAATGAAAAAGGCATATGCAGATAAAAAGCCACCACACGACAAGCTTGTGTAGGCATTTGTAGCCATCAACGATTGCCTTGGCAACTCGTTCAATCTCATCCTTCTTCTTGATTACATAGTCGTGGCAGTCCACAAAGAGAAAATTTCAGTTCTCAAGAATGTAAGCAACCACTGAAAATGGCATCAAAACTTTGTAATAAAGCATGACTAACAAGGAAAAAGCTAGAAATATGAGTTTTTTAAAGAAATATTGAAGCCAGTATACTTAATAGGCTAGCTTAAGAAATATTCAAGACCCCTAAAAAAAAACTTAAAACTCTAGTTCAAATGAGTTTGCAATCTCTTGAATTCAGGAAAAAAAATTTAATGGATTGTTTGCTAATTGAGATCCATGGAAATTATGCCTTCACACACACCTTCGAGAAAAACCAGGCAAAACTACATAAAGAAAAATGCCATGCATGACCCATTTGGAAAAGATGAGTTCTAAAATATACCTTCAGTAGCATATGGGGGTGGGAAGAACTGGAGATAGCAAAATGTGGCAATTGCAAGACTTGCAGTTAAAAATCACATTCAGAATCAGTCATCCCAATTATCAAGAAATGTATGAAGTGAAGATCTAGAAAATTCTAAATGGTCCAAACTTCAACTAAAGCAACTAGATTTACAAACCTATGATCCCTCCTGCAAAAATGTCCTGCCAGTGGATGACATAACCATTGAAGATCACCTTCTGTCTTGGTGGATAAATCTGATGATAGGTAAATTTGATGACATAACCATTGAAGATCACCTTCGTCAAGGATTTTGGAAACACAATTCAGACTTGAACATAAGAAATGATTCAGAATTTCAATTTGGAAACACAAACATGGATAAGTTGAAGGAATAGATCTCACCTACTAATATTATAAATATAAGTATCAAGCTCAATACAATCAAGTTTAACAATAATGAACAGAACAAATAGGAGTGGCCTGATGAAACTCGATTGACAATTCTCAAAGAAAAATATGCATTTGCAGTTTCCTAATTAGTTGAATAATAATTCAAAATACATTATTGTTCTTAAAATGGAAACTTAGTCATGTGCTATGTCTTTTTCTTCAACTTTGTAGGTTATCTTGCATCAAAACTGTGAATTTATCATGTGCCACTTTGTTTTAGCTATATAATTAAGATTCTCAGCTTTGATGCTGCATTATGTGAGGTGGAGTTTTATGATCTTTGTCAAATATTAATCAAATCCAGAATCTAAAAAATTAATGACTATATTTGTTCAGTCAAAAGCTAAGGTAATCTTTCCATTATTCCTAATCAAATGTTAAAAGATCTACTCCAATTCATCTTGAGTTTCATCACACATTGTATCCCGCTTATTCGTACCCAGCTCAATCTATTTATACATTTGAGTTTAACGATAAAAATGGAGTCTTCTATGAGACTAACAAAGATTTTTGAGTGAAAAGAAATGATTTAGAATTTCAATTTGGAAACACAAACATGGATAAGGTGAAGGAATAGATCTCACTTACTAAGTATTCAAGAAGAGAACCATTGGGTACATATTCATATACTAGTATCTTTTTTCCTTTTCCCCCTGTTTTCATCACACACAAACTGGGAAATTATGACAACAATCACATTCAAGGGAATCTAGAATGTTATAATCATAGTAACATATGAAATATTTACACACACAGATATACATATATATTACTTGTATTGTTAGCAAGATCTATTCGTTGTTACCAGTGAAGAATGCGTCCAATGAAGAACACATAGATTTAGAATCCGTCATGTGCAAGGGAAACATAATAGTATTGAACCAACTTTTTAGCTTTTCATTTGATTTTGTTTCAATAATGTTTTACTTGAATACATAATTATTTCAGTATTATACTTTAATCTTAATAAAATATTTCTACTCCAATTTCTCTGGTCTCAAACAATCAACACTTCATTCTTAGTGTTCATCACCTAAGAGTTTTTGTTGATATGATAAAAAGTTTGAATCGTTGTGAACTATCACATAATCAATTGGGTAAATAGTCAAATAAAGAGTTTTTTGTTGATATGATAACAATCAACTAAAACAATTATTTCATTTTATCATTGTGAATTGTCACATAATCAAATGGGTAAAGAGTTTGAATCGTTGAACGATTCCTCTATTCCTGTGAATGATCCCTCTATTTTTTTCTTTCTTCCCTTCTTCTTCATTTCTCTCTCTCGTGAACTGTGTGACATGTATCGTCTAGGGTTATTTCATTTTCGTCCTCTTTGTTTCCCCCACCAATATGCATTTGGGCATAGTTCTGACAATGGTTTTTTTTAAAAAAAACTTGGCCAATGTTAGCAATAATACCACTTAATACCATGTCATATGCCAAATCAGCGCCATATTAGTAATCGTGTAAGGATACAATTGCAACAAAATTGATAAGGTTTGTATTTTCTTGCTAATTTTAAAAGGTCACAATATATTTGCAAAAACTTGAATAGGCTAGGATTTTTTCGCCTATTAATCCTTTAAAGAATTACATACAATGGGTGGAATGGGATGTAAATAGTTCATTTATGATTGTCTAGGAGTTCTATATAAGAAATATAATGTAATAAACATATTGACTAACGTTAATAGTAAGAATTTTTTTAAAAATAATACTAAATAAATAAATTATTTTTGAAATATCCAACTCACCAAAATTGTACAAAATATACCAAACTTTCAACAGTATTTGGCCACGTATGCGTCCACATGACATTTTTGCGTTTTTTGATTTTTTATGTATGAAGGCGTCTTTTGAAAAAAATGTCTTTAGTGTAAATTGGATTTGCACTGAATGCATCTTTTCAAAAAACGTCTTTAGTGTAAAGAACTTGTTTGGGTTAATTGCAGCAATCCGCGAGGGGTTTTCCCGCGAGACCAATTCTAACAAGTCTTAATTGCCTCCTATGAACCCCCAAAAGCGACGAAATCAATTTTGGAGCCCCGGATCATAATTTTCAAGTCTCATCCCCTTTTTCAAGTTTTCAATCAAAGTCATTAACTTGGGAACTTGTTTCGGTTCACTGCCGGCAATTTGCCAAGGGTTTTCTCGTAGGACTAGTTCCAACAAGTTCTAATTACCTCCCACAAACCCTCTGAAGCCATAGAATCAATTTTGGACCCTTGGATCATAGTTTTCAAGTCTCACCCCCTTTTTCAAGTTTTCGATCAAAATCATTAACTTGGAAACCTATTTTAGTTCACTGTGGGCAATCCACGAAGGGTTTTCTCACAGGACTAGTTCTAGAAAGTTCTAATTGCCTCCTACGAACCCTTGGAAGTGACAGAATCAATTTTGGAACCCCAGATCATAATTTTCAAGTCCTACCCCCTTTTCAAGTTTTCAATCAAAGTTATTAACTTGAGAACATGTTTCGGTTCACTGTGAGCAATTCGCAAGGGGTTTTCTCATGAAACCAGTTCTAGAAAGTTCTAATTGACTCCCACAAACCTCTGAAAGAATTTTGGAGCCCCGGATCATAATTTTCAAGTCCCAACCCCTTTTTCAAGTTTTTTATCAAAGTCATTAACTTGGAAACCTGTTTTGGTTCCTTGTGGGAAATTCGCAAGGGGTTTTCTTGCGGGACCAGTTCCAATAAGTTCTAATTGCCTCCTACAAACCCCTAGATTTGACAGAATCAATTTTGGACCCTCGAATCATAATTTTCAAGTCCCACCCCCCTTTTTGAAGTTTTCGATCAAAGTCATTAACTTGGAAACCTATTTCGGTTCACTATGGGCAATCTGCGTACTGTCATTACATCAAAAAATGAAAGATAACAATTGCATGTTGTCATTACTACAACGAAAACTGAAATAAGAAACATATTGTTGGACAAAAAAAGAAAACAACAAAGTTACATTCACATCCAACTGGAAAACTACATTTACCATTAGTAAATTAATATAGTTAACATGTACATCTTCTTTTCTTCATTCATTTAAAAACTGCATAACATTACAAAAAAAACTCCAAAACACCAAAAAATATTATCATTTTGTCCCACAAAGTGGTCAATGACGTCTTTTGTTTCTTCTTAAATGTCGTCTTGTGTATTGTTGTAATGGTTATTCATCAGGAGGTTCGATTGGGGGTTGGGCACGAGGTTGATCTTCATCTTGAGGCACTTGTTCATTAGCTTCGTCATAGAAGGTAGCACCAGATGGAAACATACTTGCATTGAATAAGAATTTGACATCTTGTGACGTTAAGCTTGAACATTAGAGTATGGCTCAAATGGAGTTTTGTGGGTCATTGGAGTACGATCATATAGGGATGTCATATGCTCTCCACCTTCTCTTTGTACCATGTACGCTGCCTAAACCGTTTGTAGTGAAGATAATGCGACCCTCTTAATCTCCCTCATAGATGCATCGTTGCTATGTTGACTGAGCATGAACATATGAACTATCTAGCTTGCCAAAACATCAACAAACAAGAAAAAAATCAAATGAATTGTAATGATAAATCTTTAATGACAAAATTTATAATGTGAAATGAAAGAGATATACGTACCAAGTAATGAAATCTTGCCCCATTTATCGTCATATATCTCTCTATTATTGTTCAGTACCAAAACATGTAGGGATCCAAATAGTTATCTGCATATGGTGCATTAGAAGCATGTAGTGTCCCCTCAGCTAAATGATTTACTCGTTTTGCCCACTGCTCAATATACCTTTGATGCACTATAAGCCAATCACAGTCAGATTGACCTCTCATATCTGTATTGTGAAGATCAACATCCACACAGCATGGTTGGAGAATAGGTTGATACATTCCAAAATGGTGCAATACCCGATCAGGCCTACGCTATTCAACAACCACAAAACAGATGAGTGGAGAGACAGTGCGCCAAATGTCTCTACCATGTCAGTAGTACTCCGACAAATCATTGATTATGTCATCTATGTATGATATTCAAATGACCTGTAATACAATAACTTATTTGTTATTATGGGTTTGAGGTAAAATCCCAAAATATAGTTTAAAATAAGCAATCAAAATTTATAATGAAAGATGCCTGTTGAAATGATTGCATATCCAACAACTCTCTGTACGTGACCAACACATGCATTGGAACATGTGTAGTCACTAACACATTTCTCCACCTACAATACAAATAGCAACATAAAAAATTTGAAGTATTAACGCTATTAATGTCAGGGTCATAGAGATTTGTATCATTACACATTACCTATATCCCAATGGTGGTGATAATGGTAGATGTGCATGAGGATCATTATTAATATTGTCCCGTCTTTGTGGAGATAGAAAAGGAAATCGGTCCTATGCTCATAATTGTAATAAAATCAATACATCAGACACTTCTTTCTTCTTATAATCTACTGCTCGATATATCTGACGATACAACCATGCTAATGTAGCACTACTCTATGAATATTCACCAGCCTGGTCAAAATCAATAAGTAATGGCAAACATCCTAAGTGCACTAAATTGTTTGACTGATCTGAAAATAAACAACCTCCAACTAGTTGCAAAATATACGCCCTCGCATATCAATCAACTTGAATAGTTGTAGCATGTAGAGTTAATGCCATTCTTTGAGTAAGTACTGATAGCTTCAGATGACCACCCCGTCTATCGGTTCTCTCTGGAACAAATCCTAGCAACTCAGAACGAATATCATCATAATCTAAATCTGTTGACCCGGTAACATAAAACCCATCAACAGGAAAACCCAATAGAACTTCAACATCATGTAGAGTGATGGTTGCCTCACCCACTGCCAAATGAAATGTATGAGTCTCTTGTCACCATTGTTCAACCAATGCGGTGATCAAGGGCCAATCCAACTCTATAAACCCGAGGCATGCAAGCCCATAGAATCTTGTTCTCTGTTAATGGGGGATAATATGATCATCCAGGGGAAACATATGATCAATTCCAACTTGTCTATGATGACAATGTCACTCAGGTTAAGTCTTGCAATAGCAAAGACATTGTTAGTAGTTAAAAAAAAATAATAAAACTACTTAGAGTAACAACTCAGGTACCTGTTCCTCTGAAATAGAAGTAGAACGATGACATCCCTGAAATGTCAACACAGATGAATTTGTAGGCCCTGGATCCACGTAAAACTACACTATGCAGGTTAAAATGATGCATAAATAAAAAAAAAAAACAAATTCTAATGTAAGTGAAATATGAAAGAAAAGAATATAACATTATCGTACATCATTAAGTTCTTATCATACAATGACAAAATAAAATACAATGTTTTATTTTATATTTCTACGACGACTTGCACAACTATGTCGATTATGGCCCTCATGTCCACAATGGCCATAATAAATCTTCAAAGACGGCTCTCGTACATCCATCTCATTAGTTATTCGTGATGTCCTTGGTTGTCCTGATTTGCGAACTCAATGATAATTTGGATACACTTTACATGCAAGGCTACAAGGGGGCCAATAAGATTCATGTAAAATTGGATGAAAG